>KZ451950.1:10923680-11013914 GCA_002786265.1 Apostasia shenzhenica
AGGACAGCAAGGGAAACAAGAAAACAAAAAAGAAAGGGCAGAGAGACTCAGGCTTAGAGATTCCTAATTCTCTCATTCATTTGTAGCAAAGCCCCAACTGAGGAGCTTCCCCTTCTTCTTCTTCTTCTTCTTTTCCATAAAACAAAGCATTGTACAAACCCTGTTTTAGGGTTATCTCTCTCACTTAGTAAACCTTCTTCGCCGACGGACCGGTGGACGTAAGGGATTCCCTCCCTGAACCACCTTAAATCTTCGTGTGTTTTTCTGGTTGTTTTGGACAGAATCTTCTCCCAGAGCTTCTATTAACAGGCTTATCTCCTTTGCGCGCCGCCGTCTCCTGGAACTCTCTCTCTTTGGTGTTCCCTGGACCCCCACATCCTACGTCAACAATTTGCAAGTTTGTTTAGCGAAAAAGTCTTCTTTATAGGTAGAAAATGAGTTGACTTGGTTAGACGATCGATAATCACCTAAATTGCATTATTGCCTTTTGATGTATTCGACAATCCTACAACAAAATCCATTGTTATGTGTTCCACTTCCATTCAGGAATAGGAAGAGGTTGCAATACTCCTCCAGATCTTTGATGTTCAGCTTTGATTTGTTGACATATTAAGCACTTGACAACAAACTGTGCAACATCTATTTTCATATTATTCCACCAATAATGTTCACGAAGATTGTGATAGATTTTTGTATTTCCAGGATGAATAATGTATTTACTACGATGTGCCTCTTCCAATATTTCTTTCTTTATTTTCACATAATCTGGAACACAAAGTCTATCTCTAAATTTCAATATGCCTTCAAACATTTGAAAATCTAGCTTCTTTCCACTGTCAACTATCTGAAGATTCTAACTGAAATTTAAAATCAGAGTCTCTAATATTCTCCATGAGAATTCATTCCTTTATCATCAAATGGGCTATAATGCTAGAAGATTTTCGACTCAAAGCATCTGCTACAGCATTAGCTTTGCCAAGATAATACAAAATAGTGCAATCATAATCTTTAACGAGATCCACCATCTTCTTTGCATCATGTTTAACTCTTTCTGTGAGAATAAATACTTTAAATTTTTATGATCTGTATATATTTCGAACTTTTCTTCATATAAATAGTGTCTCCAAATTTTTAAAGCAAAAATAATTGCAGCAAGCTCCAGATCATGAGTAGGGTAATTTTGCTCATATCCTTTAAGTTGCCTTGATGCATATGCTATTACTTTACCATATTGCATAAGTATACAATCTAATCCCTGTCGAGATGCATCACTGTATATTACAAAACCTTCTGATCCTGAATGTATGGTTAATATAGGTGCTGAAGTTAATCTTATTTTTAGTTTCTGAAAACTCTTTTCACATTCATCAGACCATATAAATTTGACATTTTTCTGTATTAGTCTAGTTAATGGAGTTGCCAATTGAGAGAATCCTTCAACAAACCTTCGATAATAACTAGCAAGACCCAAGAAACTTCTAATCTCGTGGTCTTTTCCAATTAAGCACTGCATCAACTTTGGAAGGATCAACAGAGATACCATCTTTAGATACCACATGGCCCTAGAAAATCACTTTATCCAACCAAAATTCACATTTACTAAGTTTAGCATACAACTTCTTTTCTCTAAGAATTTGCATGACTATCCTCAAATGTTCCTTATGTTCTATCTCACTTCTGGAATATACTGAAATGTCATCAATAAAGACAATAACAAATTATTCATGAGATCCATAAAAATTGCAGGTGCATTAGTTAGGTCAAATAGTAAAACCAGGAACTCATAATGGTCATATCGGGTACGGAAAGCTGTCTTAAATATGTCCTCATCTTTGATCTTAAGCTGGTAATATCCAGATCTAAGATTAATTTTTGAGAATACTTGTGCTCCTTGTAATTGATCAAACAAATCATTAATTCTAGGTAGTGGGTATTTGTTTTTGATAGTTACCTTGTTCAACTGTCTATAGTCAATGCAAAGTCTCAAGGATCCATCTTTCTTCTTAACAAATAATACAAGAGCACCCCATGGAGATACACTAGGTCGAATAAATCCTTTATCTAATAACTGCTTCTTAAGTTCTTGAAGTTCAGTTGGAGCCATTCGATAAGGAGCCTTTGAAATTGGGATTGTCCCCGGAACTAATTCAATAGAGAACTCAACCTCTCTTTCTGGTGGCAAACTAGGTAAATCAACAGGAAACACATCTGAAAATTCTCGAACAATAGGAATATCCTCTAAAGTAGTGTTATTCATTCGCTTTTTCATAATGCTTTTTCATAATATAAGCAAGAAAACCTTTACAACCCTTGGCAAGTAACTGATTAGCTTGAATAACTGATATTAGTGACACTTGAGAATTTGAAGTTCCATTAAAAGAAAATGTTGATTGATTGGGGACGTTAAAAGTTATTGACTTTTTATAACAATCAATACTAACATAATTCGAAGAAAGTCAATTCATGCCCAATATCACATCAAAATCTTACATTTGTAGTAGAATTAAATCAACATTAAATTGATGGTCTCCAAGATTCATCTCACATGATTTACAGACCATGTCAGAAATTAAGGAATCACCCATAGGAGTTTCCACACTCAGAACATAATCCAATAGCTAAGGCTTAACTCTTAACTTTTTAGCAAAAGATACAGAAATAAAGGAATGCATTGATCCTGGATCAAATAAAATATACGCTTGTTGTTTACATAAAAAAAATAGTACTTAATATAACATCTTTTGAGGCTTGAGCATCCTCTGAGGTTAAAGCATATACTCTTCCCTAAGCATTTGGTTTCTGGACTTCATCAGTAACTTTCTGCTGTGATTGGCCTTTCATAAGGGAGCAGTCTTTAATCATATGCCCAACCTTACCACATCTAAAACAAGCACCAATCTCCCAGTAGCAAGCTCTGTCTCTATGATTTTTTCCACATCTTCCACAAATTTTAGGTTGTTGATTTTGTTCCTGTTTTGTGGAATTATTGTTCTTCCTCATTTTTGACTTATTGAATTGACCAAGAGAAACTTTCTCTAGTGGTCTGTCTCTTTTCTTTTGTTCAAATATCTTCTGTTCCTATGCTTTAGCATACTCTTCAGACTCTAAAATATTATCTTCTACCATCTGAGCTCGTTTATAGATAGCATTATATGTTTTCAGTTTGTATCCAGCCAAACGATTTTTAATTTCCTATTTCAAACCCCTCTTGAACTTCTTTGCTTTATTCAAATCATTGACAACGAGTTCGGGTGCAAATCTGGATAATTCAATAAAACGAGCCTCATACTGGTCAACAGAAAGATCTCCTTGTTCCAACTTGATAAATTCAAGCACTTTCCTGTCACGAACTACATCTGAGAAATACTTTTCAAAGAAAACTTCTACAAATTTTGCCCATGAAAGTGAAGCTCTTTCCAAAAGTCTTGGTTGAATAGACTTCCACCAATACTCAACTTGTCCTTCGAACATAAATGTAGGAAATCTGATTCTATCTTCATCTCCACATTTCATTGCAGCAAATATTTTCTCTAATTTATTTATCCAATCTTCGGCTTCATCAGGATCACCAGTACCTTTGAAGTAAGGTGGATCTAACTTCTTGAATTTCTCAAGTGTACATTCCTTATTATTTCCAGACGACTCAGACTGCTTTCCTTTATCTTTCTGGTAATTGCCTTGTTCAACTTGTTTCTCTAATAGAGTACTAACCATGTCTAAAGTCTTATATATGCTCTTAAGCTGAGTCTCAACTCTAGGAGTTTCTCTTCTAGTATACATCATTTTCTTCACCTATAGATAAAAATAGATGATCAACTTTAATTAAAAATCATTTATTATCTATCAAAAGATCACTTCCTTAATAAAATCATAACATATTGCTCTGATACCATAACTGTCACAACCCGAGATCTAAATAAATAAACCCGTGCCGTGAACTGTCAATGGTCAATCATTTAGTAACGGAACCTTATAAAACTATCATCATCATATAAAGATAATCAGAGCAGCTAAAACACCTCAATATAAAAAACAAATTAAATATATAACCATAAAAAATATACAATATCATATTCCAAATATTTACAAGATATCTCTGACAAACTCACATCTTTGACATACAAAATGATGTTGTTTGTCATGAATCCCAAAAATAATATTTGTATACAAGTTTTATTTACATATCTATAAGATGTCACATGATTGACAAAAAAAAAACATCACCTCCTACCAAGAGGAAAAGCTCTCCTAAAACTTCAAAAAAGAGCAGAAGGACTCCAGTCCTAAGTATGACTCTCAATCTGAAACTTTTGGTGTAAAAAAGTGAACTTACAACTCAATAAGAGGACTATTCACAGCAAATGAAATGAATACACAAAGTTACTTAGTTTGTCAAACCGGTCTTTCATAATAATTTTTAAAAATACACAGTAAGATAATTCATATGCCACAAGCGGATGAAATGCATATGAAATGCAATACATATATATATCCCACCGAATATATACAGATGAGATTCAATGTATAACCTATTGGCCAGAGGTTTCAGATATCCTCGAAAGAGGAACAAATACATATCCTAGTCAAGTTTTTGCTCCCATATTCAGATCCCGTCATGGGCCACAGGAAATGACTTCCAGCACCAAAGAAGTCTATCCACATGACGAGTTACGGTGCTCATTCAAATTTGGGATTAAATCCCACAATTTACTTGACTAGTCTTCACAACATTCTTGAAATTCAAACAGATAAGTATTTTACAAATATGCAATAAACATGCTCCATGTGTTAATCAAATATTTCTTTTCCAACTTATAATATTCTTATACACAAGCAGTCATTATATAGTTCGTGAGTAAAGTTCAATGCAGTCATCAAAAATATATCAAAATATTTTTAAGTCAATAAAAATATTTTTAAATCAATATCAGAATATTTATGTTAATTAGAAAACTAAGCAAAGTCGATAAAATTATCACAAAAGTCATGAAAATCCACTTACAAAAAGAGCTCTAACTAAATCCGTTGCATTCCTCTTTAGTTTCCTCTTTTCCTTCTCTTCTTTTTCTTCCTTTTCCTTTTCTTTTTCCTCTGGTTCTAGCAGCTGGCACTACTGCTGCTGCTTTGGTTTGGCGGAAAGAGGCGGGACGAGGCGGAGAAGGCTGGCGGAAAACAGAGGGAAAAGTAGAGGAGAAAGCTTGTTGTTTTTCCCTTTTTTTTCTCTTTTTTTTTTTGCTGCCACAGGGCAGAAAGGGAAGAGAAGAGGGGTGCTGGCGGGTTGCTGGCTGCTGCAGTTGGCAGCCTCCAAACCTTCACTTTGAATAATTAGAAAAATTGCAAATTAGTCTTTCAACTTTTATACTCTTATAAATAGGTCCAAAATTATTTTTTTTAAGTCTAAAATTATTTATTTTAGATCCTTTTTATTTCACTTAATTCCAAATCTTTACCATTATTTTCTATTTCAATCCAACTAGGCCATTACATTAGGACTCTCAATAGGCAAACCAAATATTTATGTGCATCTGCTGTAAAAAGCAATTCTATAAATTTTCTATTTGTCATTATAAAATTAGAACCATCACATCATAACTACTCGTGTATTTTAATTCAAAAATAAAAAAAAAATTTGATTTATCTGCAACTAATTATGTCATTCATCATATTATTTTAAAGATATTTAAATATATTTTGAGTGAAAATTCTAAAACTTTAATGTTTAGGTGGCGGCAAAGGAAGAAGACATCCGCGAGTGAATTGATTTTAGGACAAATCAGCGCCTTAGTGTGCATAGTATAATTAATTAAGAATAGATGGGTAAGGTATAAATAAAATTAAATTTTGTGGCATGTAGGTAATTATCCCTAAAAAAATTATGCTTTTAAAATCTCTTTAATAAAAATTCAATTCCTAATTCTTCTCGTATAGAAATAAGCGCGTCAATCAACTGATATAAAACTCTATTACATAAAAATATTGAAATATTTATACATAATACATAATATAATTTTTTATATTAGATGTAAATAATCTTTTTATTTTATTATTCATTAAGATATATATATATATATATATATATATATATGTATTATACATTATATTTATTTTATGTATTTTAATTATTATATAATTATGATTTTACTCTGGTTTTTTTTATTGCAGATTTTACTCTGATCATACCCCTAGGTACTTTAATCTTAAAATTTTAAACTTTTCTTCGATCTAATTTAATTTTTTTTTATGTTAGTTGATTTTTTGAAATCTTAAATCCTGTTTGGCAAAATTTTAAATTTAAAAAAAAAAATTTATTTTATATTTTATCTTGCACACTAATATATTTTTTAATATAACTAACTCATTTTATTTCACATAATATATGTTTTTAAAAATAAATTTACAAAAATTTTTTTAATTTTTTTTCTTAGATTTACATGAATAATATATATATATATATAGATATATGTATAAATGGTTATAAAGTACAGCGTTAAAAAAATTCCATCAGAAAAAATTGTTAAACAAGAAAAAGTCTGCCGGCGTGGTATTATATGAGATGTGCCCTTCGAAACCAACAAAACTATTCTCCCATTCATTCTCGCGATAGATCTTCCCACCGCGTCGCTCGAGAATTAGGGTTCGGAGACTTTGTAGCCCTAACCCTACCTTTTTTATTATCCCTTCTCCGCTGTATACACCGCCGCATCGAAAGGGTTCTGACCTCGAAAGCCCTAGCCCATTGAAATCGCTCTTCTGCTTCTCACTTATCGGAACCCGTGTGAGATGTCGTCTTCGGGGCAGCCGCAGTTCCGGTACACACAGACCCCCTCCAAGGTGCTACATCTCCGGAATCTTCCATGGGAATGCACGGAAGAGGAGCTTGTTGAGCTCTGCAAACCATTTGGGAAGATCGTTAACACCAAATGCAATGTTGGCGCCAATCGTAACCAGGCCTTTGTAGAATTCGTGAGTTCATCCTCGAGTTTTTTCCTTTTTCTTTTACTGGAGTCGATGAGCAATATTTTCTTGATACCTGGATGCTTGTTTTCCCCCTTTTGCCTTCATCTTTTTTAAAAGGACAGAAGACGTTTTATAGTTTTTCTGTTGCTACTTTATTACAGATGATTGATTGGTCGTTGAATTGATTTTGCTCTTCTCAACCTTCGTAAAACTTCCCGTGTTTTTCGAAAAGTTTATCGACCACTTTTGTTTTTGGATTTTCTTTATTCTGCAATTAGAATAAACTTCTTTCAATCCGTTTACTTGTTCTTTGGACTTGGAATCAAATTGTTTGACCTTAGGCGGCCAGGATTACGAATTGCGTTGTGTTCCATCTAGCCAGCTGGGTAGTGTGCTTTTATTTTTTGATTCAGTTTGTACAGGAATTACCTATTTTCTCTTATGATCGGTTATTCATAAGGCCGCTGAGTTCAGTTATCTTAGTTCTACTTTCAAATACCACCAAGAGTTTTGAAGATCTGAACTGAATGAATACTGCTTTTGATTTTTTTGAAAGGAGATTAATGTCAGAAATCCTTAGCGAGTAGGAGTCTTGATATCCCCAGTAAAGAATTTTGATGCCCTTATCAACATTGATTTCATTCCGACACCATTTTTAGTTTGTGCACGTAGATAAGCTTGCATGGCTTCTCTGACTGGGTTAAATTTTAAATTTTATGAAAATAATAGCTGGTATTTTCCTATTGAATACTGATTTCTTGCAGTGTCATAATATTATACTATTAATTTTATTATTTGTGCATTTTGAGGTTGTTGATGCCAAAACTAGTATGATTATAACTAGATTGCTCGGTGGAAAGACTTTAATGTCCAAGTTTAAATGTTGGGTTGGTGAATGTGGTATAGCAATTGTGCTATAATTATGACAGTTTGTTCGGCAAAATGAAGTTGCTGAGATTTTGATGTGCTTTGAAACAAATTTGCAAAATCTTGTGTTATGTGATAGTTTACAGATTGTTTGTGACCCATTGTTTTTTGGTGGCTAGCAGAAGTGGCATGATAAAAGAGTGAGATGTATCTTGATTCACTTGGAGCTACAAGAAATCTTGTTTCATATTTTGACCTTCGAGAGTCAGGTTTATAGGCATATAAAATTTTTTGGAGTCTGAAATTTTCACATAGAGCTGTAATTTTTTGCCATCTTTCCTTAATTCCTTGCTATTTCATTTGAGCACTTGTTCTTGCTGCATCTTGATTCTTGTTCCTGGTTATTTTCCATGTTTATTTAGTAATATAATTTCATTTTGTGATCATACGATACTTTCATTAAGTCAAATCAGATGTTTCCAACGCTTCCTACAATTCCCTTTTTCTATTCTTCTATTTTATTTTTCCTTTCTGTCATATAACTTCATGATTTTATCAGGACTGTTTCAAATTTAGACATAATTGTAATGTGGCCTTTATTTAACTTTGTTGTTATCATCTTACTGCATGATATCTCTTGTTTTTTTTCTGAATTGAGGGAACTTGCCCTGGTAGTGATAAATTAACAATCTTTTTGCCATATGCTTTAACAGGTGGACCTTAATCAGGCAATTTCAATGGTTTCATATTATGCTTCTTCTTCTGAACCTGCACAGGTTCGTGGAAAAACTGTTTACATACAATACTCAAACCGGCAAGAGATTGTAAATAACAAGAGTTCTGGTGATGTTGCTGGCAATGTCTTGCTTGTTACTATTGAAGGTGTTGAAGCTGGTGATGTTAGCATAGACGTGATACATTTGGTGAGTTATATTTTTGCATTTGGCTTTTCAGAAGTCTAGTGAAATGCTTTAGTTAGTATAATATTATCAATTGGACTACTTTTGTTGTTTGCACCTAACTAAAAGAAAGTTCCATAGTGATAGTATGAAGTTCTAGAATAACATTAGTCTTGTTTTTTATTGACCAATAGTGATGAGGTCTGCATGGATCAGCAGGTCCATGTAACATGGGGAAACACTGGTTATCAGTCTTCTGCTTTTGGAGATATGCCATGTTTGTTTTGCTACAACTTTACTTTTTGGCGACTCTGTTTTCAGCCTTTTTATTAGTCCAAAATATGGTACTTTCTATTCTTGGTCATTAGTCTTGTGCTGTTTAGTGTTGCTGCGGCTTAAGTATCATTTTAACTTTAAATTACCACTGTTAGGTATTGTTTTGATATATGGTCTGCATATATGAATGAACGTTGGATTTAGGTCTCATCCATTCAACTTGTTTAAATATGAAAGTTTATGATGAAAAATGACATGATATACTTTTGTTTTGTACATATGATTTTGTATGCTTGTTAGTGTTCTTCTACTTCAGTAGCCTGCTTTTTTGAAGGCTTCTGGTATGTTGATTCATGCATCATTTTTTTCTCTTTGTTTACTTTGTTTTCTAGGCTTTGAAAGACAATGTGTGTAATTGCTCTTGTTATTTTGTTACATTGAACTGGATCCCACTAGTGTTAGGAAGCCATAAGCCCATGAAATAGGAATAATTTTGTTTTCATTTCTATCTTTTGTGTAGAACTTATAATTGTTTTCTCAGTAATTTCTTTAAGCTTGCTTAGCAAGTCTGGTCAAATTGAGTTTCAGTAGCATCACTTGAAAATGAAATAGGCATATAGTCCAGTAGTAATCTAAGTTATCTAACCAGAGGTCATAAGTAATTATGCATTTCTGATGCTGCTGAAGTTTAAATTCTGACATAATCATACGTAATTTGTGCAGTTACTTTTCTTGGAAATGCAAATACATGTTTTAGATGTCCGATATTATCTTGTGCTACTCACTATATTAGCAGTTTGTTTTGTATTGGTTTTCTCATTTTTTGCCTTATGTAGGTTTTCTCTGCATTTGGATTTGTCCACAAAATTGCTACCTTTGAAAAGGCAGCTGGTTTTCAGGTGATTTTAAGATGCTTGTCCTGGAATTATGTTTAACTTCTCAATTTAGAATTTTTTGGTTTATGATTCCTGACTGTTGTTTTGTAGGCTTTAATCCAATTCACTGATGCAGAGACTGCTTCATCAGCAAGAAATGCGTTGGATGGACGGAGTATTCCAAAGTTATTATCTCTATCTTCAAATTGTTGGCTTAAATTCTTGGGCTGTGGTTGCTTACTGTTTGATGCTCTTATTACTAGGTACTTACTCCCAGAACATGTTACCTCATGCCACCTACGTATCTCTTACTCAGCACACACAGATTTGAACATCAAATTCCAGTCGCATCGCAGCAGGTAACCTACTTTTAGGTATTTGGCCGGGTGTTTAATCTGATAATATTGTGCTTTTTATTGGATATTAGGGAAGCTAACTCCTACAATATCAAATGGCCTTTGGTCAGATTGTAATTTTCATAATCTCGTCATGCGTAGAATAAGTTTTTGGTGAATTTACACTGATGTATGCTGTAGGCGGCACTGATGGATAAGAATATAAGGCATCTCCTCTAGCTGTTTATGGAAATGTTGCCTATGTTCTTGTTGGTATCTTCCCTGTGCATACTTGAGATAAACTAATATAATGAATATTTTGTCATTTACCTGCTTGTTATCATGTTGAGTGCTTACAGTTTGATCGAGATTTTAGGGATTTCTATATGGGTATATTGCGCATTGTAAAGGTGGAGGTCCCTAGCTTTGATGGAAAGCTAGGTCCCTAGCTTTGATGGAAAACTAAGTCCAAAGACATATTTGACTAAGAAGATGACATGAACTACTTTGAGTGGTATGCCATGGACTATTTGTGAAAGGTTGCATTCTGGAAAATGAAAGTTGTCATGCAAGCTAGGCTTCATATCATAATGTAGAGGACCTCTATCATTGTTGAGGTGTGCCTCTGATTGCACTTGGCTGAATTCAAGGTGATACTAAGGAAAATTATATTTGTACTACTATGTTGATCATCCTTTAGATCAGTGACAATGATTGTCCTAAGGCTTGAAGATCGTATCAGAATATATTGTCAAATTTAATGAGAATTGCATGTAGTATGGATCTAATGAGGATCCCATTATGGTCTAATCTAGATTTTATATTGGTCTTATGAAGGATATACAATGTGTTCTACATCTACGTTGGGTCCCTATTTTTGAGGAGGCTTATCAAATGGCTTAGGACAGTATTTTCAAAGGCCCCAAGCCTCTAAATGACTTGATTTGCGAGTTGTTTCTTTTTGAGTCTTAATAATTCTGTCATCCTCGCTGCTTGACTCCCATTAACACGGGAAGATAAAGGAGAGGTCATTATGATCAATTCGTTGCTAATCATTCTGTACAATGCTATAGGTGTTATGGAATTGGTCATATGGCTTTGTTGTTTTAAGACCTTATGACCTGTTTGGCAATGAGCTAAAAAACATGGCTAAAATTAGCCATAACTAAAATCTTAAATTTATTTTAAAAAAACTTAAAAAATTATTTTATATCTCATCTCACACAAATTCTAACATTAAACAATCACTTTATTTCACATCCAACACAATTCTCAATAAATCAATCAACTTTATTTCACATCCTACACAATTTTTAATATAACTAACTTACTTTATTTCACATCATACATATTTTTCAAAAATAACTAAAAATTTCAACCAAATCTTCTTTTTTTCTTATTACCAAACAGAGCCTAAAGGTTGATAAGACTATGGATGACACCTTTACATCTGTGGATGATTTAGAGCCTCCTACAAAGCTAAGCTTGTTATGGTTGAAGAATATAAGAATTATAAAGATGATGGGGTAGGATATGCTGATAGTGAGATTGACATTAATTAGTATAATACTTGCTTAGGGGTTGTTAGGTGTGTTTTGGCACAAACAAATGAAGAGTGATTAGAGAACATCTTTGATACTTTCATCCTAGTTAGAGGAAAGACATGTAGATAATCGCAAATATGAAAAGCTGCATTAATATAATTTTCACTAAGACCGTTTCTCTAGTTGTAGTGACTCTTATAGATTACTTCTATCCATACAAACTATCTTGAGCAGATTTTACCTTCATTGAGGTTAAGCAACTTATCTTGTCCCCATATAGTTTGAGACATATTAGGACAAAGTATGGTGTGAACTACCCATGTAGGTAGTGTGAAAAGATAGTGGTTAGTCTATCCTTAATGTGGACTATCTCTAAGAAGAAGTGCATGACTCCTAAGCAGATTGAGAAGGGTAAATGTTTATAGCCCAAACGTAAGAGAGAGATCAATGGGGGTAATTGTGTTTTGGCAGTTGTTGTTCATTAGGTTTAGAAAAATTTATCACTGAGCAATCTCTTGAGGTTACTTATCTCTTCAGTGTGAATTTTCATGTATTTCCTAATGATCTATCTGATCGTATGCATGACATTCAGCACAGTTGATGTGGTTTCGAAGTCTACCCAACCAAATTTGCATCATTTTCATATGAACTCTATTGAGCACGTTGAATAAAGTGACTAAGTTTATGAGCTACTTAAAAAAGAATTTGTGAGGAACTTGTGTCATTCCTACCATTCTTACTCCTACGACAAATGACACTTGGAGGATATGCGTGGATAGCTGTGTTATCAATAAAACTATCATGAAGTATCGTTTCCCTCTACTCATAGATTACATGCTAGAAATGATGCAAGTTCTATTGTTTTAGAGGTAATATCATTAAGTCTGTATTAGGCTTGGGGATGAATAGAAACAACCATCAAAACGAAGGATGATTTGTATGAATTGCTAGTTATGTCTTTCTAGCTTTCCGAAGCCCATAGTTTGTTAATGAGATTGATGACTCAACTACTAGATCTATTTATTGGCATATTTGTTGTTGTATAGTTTGATGACATATATTCAACAAGACTAGGGGTAAGTATTTAGACCATTTTGGTCAAATCTATTAGGTCATAGGATAGAGTGTTTGTATGCAATTCCAAAGAAGTGTGCATTTGTTATTGATCAAGTTTTCTTAGGCCTTTGTTGCCCCTCTTGAAGGTGTTTCAGCTAGCCTTGAGAAGGTGAGCCATATTTGAATGGCCAGTATCTCATGACATTTTTAACGTGTGTGATTTAGCTACCTTCTGTCTTCCTTTTATACAATGATGATTGTTCTAACTTTAGGATTGTCTAGTTAGCATTACAAGATGAATTATGTGGAGAGTAACTTGACTATCTTTTACTAGATGGATACTTATTTCGAGGTCATTGATTGGGTGTACTATCTCAATTAGAGACTTCATGATTTGAGAGCTTGTTGAAGATCTTGCTGGTTAGTTTGGTTGGAACAAAACAATAGTTGCTGTTGAAATTCAATTTTATTAGTGAAGCCTTAAGAGGATGTAGTACTCACATAGCTTAATGTAGAACTTATGTTGTTGCAAGTCTGTAGAAACAAATTATAGGTTTATACAACCCTCTATCTATGCCTGATTGTCCTTAGCAAGGCATCAATATTGACTTTATTCTTTGGATACCTTGTATTATCCTTTAGACAATTCCTTATGCATTGTACTTGACTGTTTTATAAGATGTCACTTTTTATGCCTGTTTGCAAACTTTAAATGAATCTAGGATAGCTAGTGTTTTCCTAAATGGAATTGTGAAGTTACATTGTTTACCCAACACCATTTTTGATAGGAATGTGAGATTCAAGAATTGTTTTGGGAAAAACTCATGACGCTTGCTGGGTTCCAAACTTAAATTTTTCCTTTGTACTTTATCCACAGCCTTATGGCCAAACTGAAGTGGTTAATTAGAGTCTAGGCAATTAACTTACGTGCTTGGCTAGAATTAATCGTTAGAATTTTGATCTTATCATGCCTTCAGCATTCGCATACAATAATTTTGCAATAAATCCATAGGCATAAATCTATAGGTTGTGCATGATTACAAACCTAAGACTCCTATAGATTTCATACCTTATTTATGCTTATTAAGTTATCTGAGTCTGCAAAATCATTTGCACATCATATAGACTTATATCATGAGATCAATAAAAAGAAGTATCAGTAATGATGGTAGATGTTCATAGGCATGTTTGAAGTCATATCTAGTATTCAAAGTTTGCTTCGACTTGATATCGCTCTTGCAGCCCTCATTGAAATAGTGCTTTACCCCTAGATGTTTAATCAACTATTGTGCCTCAATGCATTTCGGGGAGAACCAATTAGCTCTAAGTTCAAATGGCATTTCACCTTTAACCACAACTCATCTGTTGATTCTTCAACATAAATAATTAAAGTAAATAATTAGATATTTCGTTAATAAATCATGATGAGAATTCCTATATGCATGAAGGAATAAATATTTTCTTATTATTCCCTTTCTTTAATTCCTTTATTCTATTTATTTTATTGCGTTCTATTTCTTTTATCCTATTCTTTCTTTTTCAAAATTTTCAACACAAAAAATGTAAAGAAAATAAAGGAATAGTTTGTGAGTACAAAAACTTTCTGAAGTGATTCAGGTTAAGCCTAAGTGATTCATGTCTGGAGTTGGCAAGAAATTGCAAGCGCGTGAAGCAGACCTATTTAAAATTTTGAAGAAAATTGAGTCGAATGCTTATGTTTTGGATTTACCACTGGATATGATGATTAATTTGATTTTTAATCTTTCAGACTTGGTGGCATACATGGACAAGCGATAATACCCACTGATCCTTTTGATACTTCTATTCCCCTTAAGAGAACCCACACGTGAAGTCCATTGGCCAAAACCACACAAGAGAGCAAGTCGAACAAATAAGCAGGTAGTGTCTACCTTAATTTATGGTTCAGTTGAAGGATTTGTTTCCTTTAGAGGATTCATGAGTTACCAGAAAAGAGTTGCTACAGGTTGATTGGGGCATCTTAGAGAGGTATCACAATAGAGTTGATTTCTACTAGACTGAGTGCAGCTTTTTCTACATTGAGAGGATTGGTGTGAACTCATTTGGAGTGTTATGTTCAGGTTTATCAAAGATTCACCAAAGCTAATTCTGCACTCCCTATTTTGTTACATTAAATATTTAATCAGTTGAATGAATTATTGAATTAGTTAGGTCAAATTAGTTTAGTTATGATTAGTCGAGTCTATTTGATTAAGTCAACAATAACAACAACAAATCAAGTCTTTATCTCAGTAGGTGGGATCGGCTACATGAATTCTTTGTTTTTATTGCATTCTATCAAATAATAAATCTTCATTTAGCTACAAATATGTAAAGATTATTCTTTATAGTTTCATGCCATGTCTTTTTTGGCTTTCTTCTTTTTACACTGACAAGATCTAATAATCCAAATTTTTTTACTGTAGTTTCTATCGGCTTATGATTTATGTCTAAATTATTTAAGCCAACTCTATCTGAGTTTATCTTCAATTGATACCACTCTAATTTTCTTGCGGATATATTCATTTATCATCTTGTTCTTTCCCGTATACCTGTTCATCCATTTTAGCATTTCATTTCTGTGACACTAATCTTATTTGTGTTTTTACTTTTTAAGCCAGCATTCAACACCATATCATATTGCTTGCCTTATATAAAATTTATGTTTAAGTTAAGTGAAATGTTTCTATCACACAATACGCTACATGCATTCCTCTATGTTATCTTATTTGAATCCTGCTAATAATGTCATCTATTTCACCGTTATTCTATATGATTGATCTAAGATATTTAAATCGCTCGCTCTTCCTTATAACTTGATTATCAATTGTCATCTCTTCACTGCAGGTATTTTTTTCTTAACTAAATTTACACTTCATGTATTTAGTTTTTAATATGCTGAGACGAAAACCTTTAGATTCTAACGTTTGATTAAGTCAATTAGTTTAAATTTGAGAGTTTTTATCTGTTAGTTAGCCAAGTCAGTTTGATTGAATTTAAGGATATTATTTTGAAATCAAATTTTATTTTATTTCAAAATTAGTTTTTGTTCAGTTCAACTATACCAAATTAAGTTGTGGTATTGTAAATTTTCTGTATATAGGTCTTGGTCTATATGTACTTTTTTGTTGGGGCATTTACATACTTGCCACTTAAAACTTTTTATATTATACTCACAATTCAAATTTTATCATAAGGGTGGTGTGTAGTTAATATATAAAGTTTTTTTGTAGCATGTTAATTTTTTTTTAATTTTTTGAATAAAATAAAACTTTCCCTTTCATCTATAGAACTATATTGATTTTATATTTTAGAAGGAAATAGCTAGGGCTTAGGTTGGAAATTTCTTAAACTCCTAATTTTGTTTTTCCTTCCTTCTCCCAAACTCTGGCTGCTGAAATTCCTCATTAGCAAATCATGTTCTGACAAGGTCTATGATTTTGCTCTTGTTGGTAGAGATCTCAACATACATTGTATTTGAAGTTGCTTCATTATCAAGACGTAGTGTACTATTCTTCTTAAGCAATTTCTCTTTGGAAACAATCTTCTTTGCACTTTTTTTAATTAAAAAAAAAAAATCTCTTTTTAATTTCAGCAAATAAGTCTTCAACTGTTGAACACTTTGCTACTCCTCTCATTGTTTTGGCATCAAATACGATTGGTTAGTGAGTGATTATGTCTTACCTTGGAATAACTGTGCAATCCTTGTATATGGTTCTACCAACTCTCCTTGAAAAAAGTAGTCCATCCGACTACTATTTTTGCTATAGCTTTTCTTGGGATAAGCTTGCAATCTTTAATATGGTTCTTCCCAACTCTCCTTGAAGAAAGTAGTCCATCTGATTGCAATTTCTTCATTTTTTTAAGGTAATCGGGGAGATTTCCTCTTTTTGATGTAAGTGTTTGCTATTGTTAAATCATAAACTTTAGCAAACTTAAAAAGTCTCCTTGTGTTTCTAGTTTCTACTTGTTTGACTTATAGGTGACAATTTTTCTTATTGTTTGAATTATTTTTTATTAATTACTTGGATGTAATTGCACCAGTGGCTTATTAGGGGCCACTTTAAGCTCGTACAAATGAACTTATATGACCTCAAATGGTGTAAATAGGAATAAAACAAATGATAGAAGTTGCATAGAGTAAGGATGTGGTGAAGTAAATTGTAATACTACAAACTTGCTTCGTCAAAATATGTGAAGGTATCAACCTAGACAGCTCGTCATACCAAATCTCAATTTTGTTCCAGTTCAAGTGACCAAAATATATATATATATATATATATATATATATATGTTGAGGAGGTTGAGAAGATGCCATTGGATTATGATTGGCTAAATTCTAAGGGACTGACATTGTTGGTCTAGTTGAAAGGACAGTTCATGACTACTATATCGACAATTATGCTATGGAAAGTTAGTGTTGGCCATTTAAGAGGCAGAGTATCCAGAATAATAGTGTAGCTGAGATGAAGATATTCAAATGAATAATAGGTCACACTTGAGTGATTACTTTAGATATAATTATAATATGGTAATGGTGAGTGTGATATCTATAGAGAATAAGATGTTTAATGTAGTTTTGATCATGTACATTTTCAACTTTTAAAAGCCTCTGTGTAAATATAAGGTGATCCAAATGATGAATATTGAATAGTAACCATTGCACAACCTTGAATCACTTGCGCTCACATGGTGGTGCTTTAAACAAAGGTAAATGGAGACGAGAAGACTGTAGCTGTTGAGCTCAACTAATTTCGGATTAAGGTTTTGTTATTTTTGTTGACAATGATGATCATTTGAGGTGATTTTGCGGGATGTTATTGCGTGAAATGTCGTATTGTGAATCTGCACCCTTTCAAAACAATGTGGTGACAAGGATTTTAGTGAGCTTTTTGAGGCCCACACCTCTCTTTTTTTTTTTGTTAATTTCTAAATTCTCAGATATTTTCACAAATTATATAGATTTGCATGTGAAAGTCTACTAAAACTGATTGTTATAAAATAGTAAAGTACGTTAGACCCAACCTTGGAGTTGCTTGTAGTGAATATGTTAGATCCCTTTGCAGAGATTACACAAATCCTTATCTGCCCGTGAATCCTTCGGCAATAGAAGGCTCACTACAGGTTTGTTCTCATTTTTCATGCTTTTCAGCTTCTCTTTCATTGTATTTATGGAATTCAATTGGATTCTGCAGCCTGTAGTAGGTCCTGACGGAAAGAAAAAGGAACCTGAGAGTAATGTTCTTCTTGCTTCTATTGAGAATATGCAGTATGCTGTTACAGTTGATGTTCTTCACACTGTAAGTGGCTTCTTACTCTGACTCAACAAGGAGACAGGCTCAATGGTTCAAAATTACAGCATTTGTATTCCTGCATCCAAATTCTAGGTGTTCTCAGCATTTGGTAATGTCCAGAAAATTGCAATATTTGAGAAGAATGGTGGGATGCAGGCTTTAATCCAGTATCCTGGTATGGAAGTTTTAATTTATCGACGTTTTACTCCTTTTCTTCATTGCTTGTTTTACCCATTTAAAACATCAATGCTCAGGAAATATTTGATTTTATGTGCATATTACATATATTGCCATCATTTTGATTAGACAATAATATAGATCCAGCATTATGTGTTTGTAATTGTGTTGTTATGTCTGGACATAGTGTGATCATTTGTTTTCATTTTTGTTCATTGAATTTCCACAAAGGTAATTTAATGAACAAAATAAGTGTCGTAGAAATGAGGTATGAGTGTATATACACAAAAGAATAAGATAAGAAATGAGTGTATCTGTAAGTAAGATTGGAGTAGCTTCAATTGAAGATAAGTTCAGAGATAGTCGGCTTTGATGGTTTTGTGATACATATCGTAGGCCAATAAAAGTTTCAGTAGGAAAAGTTGAGTTATTAATTTTTGCATGAGGAGCTCTTATTTAATAGAGTGCAAAATAAAGGATTCATATTGCCAACTTCTCCTAGTAGGATAAAGGCTTGGTGGTGGTTGTTTTTGAATTTTCTTAGAGGTAAACTTTATGATCCCGTTTGTCTAGGAGTTTAAAATTAACCTGGTTTAATTTTAACCAGGCATATCACATCACACATAAAATTTAATATTAAAAATTAAATTTATTTCACATCCTACACATATTACTAACGCGTCTATTCTATTACAATAAAATAAAATCAGCTCTAAATGTGGTGAGTCTCCAAATCTTCCAGATATGCTCTGAATCAAATCAAATCAAATAAAGCTAATATGGAAATCTCTAATAGCTTTAATTAATTTGAATTTGAATTTTGATTCAGCACATGACGTTATCCTAGCCATCCAATTCGATGCTGATCTGTCCCCACCAAAGTCATCTTAGATGGTTTGGACATATAAATGCTAAGCCAATAAAAGTTGGATTATTAGATTTTTCCCATGAAAAAGAGGAAGAGGATGACTACAAAGATATTATAAGAAACTATAAAGAATGATTTTACATAATTGGAGCTAAATGAGATGGTATTATTTGATAGATTGCAATGGAATCAAATAATTCATGCAACCGACCCGACTTAGTAAGATTAAGGCTTGGTGGTGGTGGTGGTTGTTTTTGAATTTCCTTTCTGTTGTTTATCGGTAAGAGACCATTTTTAACCTTGTTATTATTGCTTGAAAATATTTTTTTCTTATAACTGCTTTATCATGTAGACCTGTGACTTTTTGGCTACTTCAATCATTGTCAATGACTTTAAATTGATTATTTTGACATTGTTTGCCTTCTAGACAACTGATGCCTTTAAACACACATTGTTTCAGATGTGACTACTGCAGCAGTAGCTAAAGAAGCCTTGGAGGGACACTGCATCTATGATGGTGGCTATTGTAAGCTTCATCTGTCATACTCTCGTCATACTGATCTCAATGTAAAGGTACAAATATGTTTAAGTTGCGTCAAAAGTCGAAATAAAATAAGAAATCAAATAGTTTTTGAGGTGGCTTGATTATGAAACGATTTGTGATGTTCATCAGAAAGAGACGATTGGTCAGTCATGCATTCCCTGGATGTGTTGTTAGCTTGCCTTCCATATGCTGTTTCAGTTATGCTTTTATGGTTCCAACGTGTTTTGTCTGTCTTCCTGCAGGCACATAGTGATAAAAGCAGGGATTATACCATTCCTGATACCGGGATTCTAGCTGTGCCACAAGCTCCTGTATCAGCAGCTACTTCTGCTGGTTGGCCGAGTGTTCCTCAAGCTGCACCGGCGTATGGCACTCAAGCCATCACTGAGGGGCAACTGACTACATGGGAACCTAATATGCATGGTGTCCAGCCTGGGTATCCACCGGCTCCTGGGAGATACCAGGGTCCTTCATATGTTTCGTCCTCTGTTCCCCCTTATCTTTCTGGGCCAGCTTCCACCACATCAGTTGAAATGCTTCATGCTCATCATCAGATGCTTTCATATGAGAATCAACCAGGTTCTTTTCCCTCAGGAGTTCCTCCATTTGGGCAGCCGCCTAAGTATTAGTTATTTGTCTGTTCCTGCATTTCTTTCAGATGTTGATGTTACAGGGTACAGCATGAGCCAAAGTCTGATCCATTATTACCTTGTGTAGTGGTTTAATGTAACTTGATGGTTTCTGGCTCTTCCCAGGTTGATCTTAAACTT
The DNA here is from genome assembly GCA_002786265.1 of Apostasia shenzhenica. NCBI lineage: Eukaryota > Viridiplantae > Streptophyta > Magnoliopsida > Asparagales > Orchidaceae > Apostasia > Apostasia shenzhenica. The sequence goes on from KZ451950.1 coordinate 10,944,161, forward strand.
TTCCAGTGTAATTATCTTAGCGTTCTCTATGATTTCTACTTATGTTTTTTGTCGGCTTGATGATTAACCATGGTTGTCCTCTGCATTAGGTTAGTTGGCCACTTGCAGACCTGCTTGTTCATCGAATGCTTACACTTGTGCATGTAGTTTTACCTTTTATATGCATCCCACATGGATGTACATATGAATCTAATGCCTAATGTTACATCTTTGTCAGAGGTCCAACTGCTTTGAAAATTTCTCTCGGCCCATGTTGAGCAAAGATTTGGCATTTGATTTGGACCGTACACGACCGGACAACACATTTAGTACGAGTACGAGGAAAAGTTGAAATGGCGGCTTAATTGAATAATCCTAACAGATCAGTTCAACAACTTTTGTCTGCTGGGATTTGGCCTGGTCAATATGTCGTTTTTTCTATGGAGGTAAATTCCACTTCCCAATAGAGCAGAATTCAAAACTCTTGGCATTCACCCAAAATGTTCCTGCAACTCCGATTTATGATAGTAGAAAGTGATTTCTCACAACGTATTCGGCATTTCAAAAATGCCATCTGGACTGTCAGAACTTATCTTTAATGCTTTAAAATGCATATTTTTCAGCAACACTTTCACAGACTTAGCTTTGGAGCGGTTTGATCGACTCGTCGCGTAATAAATTCGCCACTTGGATTAGCTCTCTAGAGACCTGAAAGCTAGGTTCGATCGACGACAGCAGAGACCAATTGATCACTTTGAGATTTTGTTGTCCTCCCCAAGCCCAATGTAGAGGCTAAAAAGACTAACTGATGATGGATCAAATATGTTGTGCTTCGTTAATGGACTCCAAGAAAATTCATTGCTCTATCCTTTCTTCGCTAAACCAGTGGCCAAAAGCATTAACTGAAGTACTACACAGTGCACTAAAGGAAATAAATCTTAATAGATTTGCTGATCAACTTTTTTACTGCCTAGCAATCAAAGGCAATTCTTAAGCCTTGTAAGAAAAAAATTTCAAAAAAGGACGTGATAAGTTTAAATATTTTTTCTTTGATTTGAGCCTTTAAACTGAAGCATGAAGCACCCTAGCTATCACCATGAAAATTTAACTTCCATGTGCCTTATTGAAGAATCTTCACAACACTAAAAGAAAATGTCATTATGGCAAGACTTTAGTTTGGTTCAAGCTTTTTTTGTGATTTAATATAATTTTTAATTTTATTTTATATTCAATATAAATTTTAATATTAAGGTTAATTTTATTTCATATTTTATATATTTTTTATTAAATTTATAAAATAAAATTTTTTTTTGGTTCAAAAATAAATTTCCAAATTAAATGAGGCCTAAACCTCATTTAATGTCATAGAAAAGTGAATGTGCATAGAAAAGTCACTGCCTTGTATTTATAATTTAAATGAGGCCTATTAAGTAAATTTTTTATTTTTAATATAATTAATAATTTAATTTTTTTAGAAATTATCCTCATACTTTCTATTCCTCCACTCCCTCTCAAGCTGCGATGTTGCACAAAGCTGGCTGGTGAGCTCATTTACTAGCTGCAGGTGGGCCGTAGAGGGGAAACTAGTGGCTCCATGGGTCGGCTTTCCTCTAGCTCGTACTGGCCACCGTCCTATTATTGCACAACAATTTCATGCAAAGAAGAAAGCAAGAGAGAGCGCGCGCAAGCGGTGGGGTCGGTGGGGGGTGGCAAGGTGGCCACCTCTTCCAGTGGGCTGCCCCAGCCTTCCTCCGTCGGAGGGTGCCCCTCCGTTGGCCGTTTGCTTAGGCAGGTAGAGGGAAGGTGGGAAATGAGTTAAAAATAAAAATATAATTTTTTAAAAAATTATTAGTAAAAATATCCAAAAAATTATTTGATAACTATATCAAAATTAGAAACTCTGATAATAAAAATTTAAATTCATAAATATAATAAATATTTTGCTCTAAATTTAAAAATTTAAATATAATTTACTCAAATAAAAAATTAGCTCGGTAAAACTTTTATACATTCATATAGTAATATCCATAATTAAATTTTTATTTAGCTTCTTGTGATTAAAAAAACATAAATATTAATTAATTAAGGGTCAAAATGATGAAATGTTTCAATTATAAGGGACAAAATGATATAAGTATACAAAAAATTTCCTTTGAAATTTTTTCAGGATAAATTACACTCAAGTCCCTGAATTTAAGACTTATTATCACACAGGTTCATGTTTTTAAAATATAACATCGCATTTGCACGACACCGGCGGCGGCAGCGCGGGGTCCTACGGCCGCCGGATCAGGAGGAGAGAGAGAGGGGGTCTCCTCCCGATCAGGCGATCTCCGACGGCTTCGCGGGGCCGGGCGGCGACTACGCGCGGCCTCACGAAGCTGCCGGAGGCCGCGCGGCAGCCGGATCGGATGGAGAGAGGGCAAGGGTATAATGCTAATTTTAAATTTTTTTGAAAAATTAGGGACCTTAATATTATAATTTTAAAGATGTACCTTATACTCAGATACCTGCATGTAATTTGCCAATTGTTTAATTATGAAATTCGGATGCGTTAATTTTTTTGATCCAACAGTTTAATTAAATCAATGGCCAAAAGACGAAAGTCCTGAATCCACAATAATCTAAACACGTGCAAGCGTCGCCATCGATTCCGCACAAAAGTTTCAACTGATTCATTTATGCGTACTTCCGTATGACTGATATTATGCGACCGTCAAAATCGGTGAATTATAACTCAGGGATTTTGGATAAAATCTTCACTTTTCAGCCTACCGCCCGCACGAATATCCGCAAAACAAATTTGTATGCGGATAATTAAATGCCAACAGTGCATGCGTCACGTGTATCTATACAAAAACAATCTATTACTTCTTATATTTTACATAACAGATATCTCATTTTAATTTTTTTTTTATTCTAAATTTGGTCATTGATATTATAAAAATATTACATTTTAACACCGTTATCAGTATCACATTTGATTTTTTTTTGTTAAAATTTTTCTTATTTTTTATTTATTCACTCTAAAAATATAAAATTGTAATATAAAAACCAAATAGTTTGTCCAAACATTTATATTAAACCTATAGAATAATTTATCCTTATACAAATTTAAAATAAATAAAATATAAAGGTAAGTTACATTAAAATTCTAAAGTTTATGATATAATAAGTGATTCGTGATTCTAATTTTTTGTTTAGATTTGTAGCTTTTGATATAATTGTAAATTAATTTCTTTTTAATTTTGTTATTATTTATTTTTTAAATTTATCTTTTTACCCACTCTCCCCCCTCTATACCCTTTGCAGTGATCGATGATGCGCTACAGTCAAAGGGCGGCTGGCGTGCTCATCCACTAGCTATGTGCGGCTCACCAATGGCTCCATGCATCAGCTTCCCTCCGATAGGCCATTCATTGCTGAAAGATGCCCATGCCATCCGCCCAGCAATGGTCACCCACAATTAATTAGCACTTGTGAATGAGGGGGGGAGAGAGAGAGGGGGGGCTAGTATTATGACACCCGTGATCAAAGAGGATAGGAAGTGATTGCGGGCTTATAAATAATGGCAAGAAGAACATACAAATAAATCATCCTACATCGAAAATAAAGAAAGATCCTAGGCTATATAAGTAGATAACGTGATCTCAAATTATAGAAATATTTTTTTGGGAAAAACTGTGAGGCTAATGATCGCTATTAAAAGCTAGAGTAGTAATTCAGAATCTAAAATTAAAATTTTTAAAATGTTAGGTTTAATTCACAATTCCCTTCTAACATCATAAGCAATTTACCTTTATTTTAAATTTTGTTCAAACATTTAAAGTAATAATAATCTATATTAAGTACGCCAAAATAAAAACCAAATAATTTTGTAATGGTTATATACGAATTTTATATTAAACCTATGGAATAATTTAGCCTTATCCAAATTAAAAATAAATAAAGTATAAAGGGTAAGTTATATTACTATTCTTATGTTTAAGATATAGTGTAAAGTGATTCGTGGTCCATAATTTTTGTTTAGATTTTTAACTTTTGATATAATTATAAATTGACTTCTTTTTAATGTTGTTATTGTTTAATTTTTTTTAATTACTATTTTACCCGCTCTTCCCCCTGTGCCACTTGCAGTGATGATGCGTTGCAACCGAAGGGCGGCTGGTGTGCTCATCCACCAGCTATGTGCAACTCACTAGAGGCAAACCAATGGCTCAATGCATCAGCTTCCCTTCAACAGGCTATGCATTGCTAAAGATGCACATGTCGTCCGTCCTGCAATAGTCACCCACAATTGCATAGCACTTCTACATAGGGGTGGCAAAATGGGTCGGCGGGTCGGGTTCGGGTCATTCCCGATCCCTACCCGACCCGAATAGCCTCAACCTGAATCTGACCCATTTATTAAATGAGTCAAAAATTTATGACTCGAATCCGACCTGATTAATAAATGAATCGTGTTGGTGGGTCAAGTCGACCCGTTTATAGAGTATTTTTTGACAAATGCCCAACCTGAACTCTACCCGACCCGATTATGCTCAACACGAACCCGACTCATTTAATAAATAAGTCAAAATTCATGACTTATACCCGAAATTTGCTAGTTGAGTCACGGGTTGAGTCATATATTGCCATCCCTACTTCTGCACGAAGGGAAGAGATAGAGAAAGAGAGAGAGAGAGAGAGAGAGAGAGAGAGGCAACTTTAACACCCATGACTAAAGAGGTTAAGGAGTGATCGCCAAGTGATGTCCTAAGAGAAAGAAATCACTGAGGCAAAGTGCAGCTCCTGGTAGACTTCTAGACTTATAAATAGTAATGAGAGGAGCACAGAAAAGAATCATTTCACATCAAAAAGTGAAGAAGTTCTTGAGCTGTATAGGTAAATAACATGATCTCAAATGGTATAGACGCCTTTTAGGGTAAAACTGTAAAGCTAATGATGAAAAAGTTCATAATTAAGTGTACTTGAACTAAAGTCCCACTAGGATTTGTGACCTCATGAGAAACAGTTAAGCACGAGTTCCCTAAAGACAAAACGAATAATGCCTCTATATTTGGATCATGAGATGTTACAACAGCCATCTCATCCGATGGGCAACTCCCACCCACCTCCACTGATGGGTGGCCCTCGTGGCCTCCACTGGTCGTTTGCCAAAGCGAAAGAAATCCATATAGGATAGCCTGCATAATTTAAACAATGCAACTATAAAATTTGTGAGCTATTTTTGCATTTTTTTAAGCCATGAATTTTTCGACTATACTCTTATAAAAATATTTAATTTTGCCGTCAACTTTGTGAGAGTTTCGAGAGTGGGAAGGGAGAGAAGTAGAGAAAAAAAAATAAGAATTTTTTTTTAGTTATTTTCCAAATAAGAGTAACGATGAGGGATGCAGAGTTTGAATTATAGTGATCAAATTGTCTGATTTATGTAGGTATTCATGAATTTTCCTTGTAATTTTAATAGAAATTTGGATGAGTTAATTTTTTTTTAATCTAAGGTTTAATTAAATTTATGGCTAAAATATGAAAATCCTGAATCCACTCAGCATTACAATAATTTAAACACATGAAGCTCCCCGCCGGTTCCGCACACAATTTTCATTCAATTTTTCGTATGCGCCTTTCCGCATGGCTAATGTTATGCGATCGTCGAAATTGGTGAACTATAACTCACGAATTTTGGAAGAAAATTTTCGGTTGCCAGCCTGCTGCCCGCACGAATATCCAAAAAAACATTTGTATGCGGATAATTAAATTGGCAACCATTCGTCGCGTGTGTCTACTTAAATTACAAAAAAGTCCTATTACTTCTTATATTTTACATAACAAACATCTCGTTTTAAAAATATTTTCTTTTTATTGGACAAATTGCATTCTGGTCCTGAGCTCAAGAAGTCATTGCAAATTGATATCAATTTTTTAAAAATTCTAATTTTGGTACCTTAAGATTGTAAAAGCACTGTAATTCCATTGATTTTTTTTTATAAATCTCTCTTATCTCTTATATTATCGATTCTAAAAAGTTAAAACTACAATGTTTAAAAACCCAAAAATTTTAAAGATTAAAAATAATTTTAGGACATAATAGTTAAAAATGAATAATTGCATCTTAATTTAGACTAAACGATAATACTTTTATAACTACAGGGACTCAAATTAAAATTTTTAAAAAAATAAGACAAATTTGTAATATCCTTCCAACATCATAGATCAGAAAGCAATTTCCTCTTTTTTATTTTGTTCAAATATTTAAAGTAATTATAACCTATATTTAAGAGAACAAAGTAAAAACCAAATAATCTTGTAAATGTTTCGTATGAATTTTATATTAAACCAATCAAATAATTTACTCTTTTCCAAATTAAAGATAAAGAAAATAAAAAAGGTAAATTACAGAAATAATTTTTAAAAAAAAATTAGTTTTTACAAAATTCATAAAAAAAGAGAACATTAATTATTGAATCAATTCGACTATTTCTATATCAAATCATAGATATCCTATTTATGTATAAGATGAAACTTCAAACTAATGAAAAATACACAAAAAAAATATATATTGATATAGAAGAGATTCAAAAATCCATTGCACCACACGTGAACATATTTGTTATTGCAGACAAAAATCATTATAATTTTCTCGTTTTTGAAAATCTTCTATCTTCCAAAGGACCTCAAAGGACTGTACATGGAGCAATGCATCCGCTCAAGAAATTATTTGTACAAGTGTCAATTTTTTAAGATGTTAGCGGAGCGGTTAGAGAAGTTCGCCTTCGTGTTGCACCTGAAGGTGCCCATCCCTCTTACCGAGACCGAAATGGCAAGATAGAAGAGATCGCCGAAAGTAGTCCCCAACAGGGGGAGGAACGGGGTGCTCGGGGAGACGAGGTCATAGAGGAGCCTCTAGCTGTGTCACCGCTGCATTCACGGGACTCGCTGGAGGGAGTTCCCTGCACACCTAATGCTGATATTGAAGTAGACTCCTCCTCTCAGACTTCTAGGAGGGACAGTAGAATGTAAATTTTTGTATTTTTCTTTTTTGCATGGAACAGTTGTAACCTTTCATTGTAAATAAAAGAATATTTTCTTTCATTCAATTGTGTTGCTTTCTTCTGTGACAGCTCCATTGTGGATGAGTATTGGTTAGTTTGGGTTCTTAGTGAAAGGGAGACTTTCTAGACGCTAAGCTAGGATAGGTGGCCTAGGACTTCGAAAAGGGGAGTGCTCTTGACTGCCAGTCGCCTTGGCGCTAAGTTAGGACAGAGTGACTTGGGACTTCGAGAAGAGGAGTGCCCTTGACTGCTAGTTGTCTATGCGCTAAGTTCATATTGAGAGGCTTGAGACTTCAAGAAGAGGAGTACCCTTAATTGTCAGTCGACTAATCGCTAAGTTCAGATTGAGAGACCCAGGACTTTAAGAAGAAGAGTAACCTTAACTGTCAACCGCTTAGATGCTAAATTTAGATTAAGAGGCCTGGGACTTCAAGAAGGGGAGTACCCTTGACTGCCAGTCACCTAGGCGCTAAGTTTAAATTAAGAGGCTTGGGACTTCGAGAAGGGGAGTACCCTTGATTGCTAGTCAGCTAGGCGCTAAGTTCAGATTAAAAGGCCTGGGACTTTGAAAAGGAGAGTACCATTGATTGCCAGTTGCTTAGGCGTTAAGTTAGTATTTTAAGATAACATTTCGTATCATAGCCAAAGCTTACCAAATGGTGTACAATTTTTCATGGATAGAATTTTTTGATATTGTTGTTGCTCTATGTTCTAGGAAGAAGAGTGTCACTTTGCCTTGCTAGTTTGTAGGTGTTCGATTCTAGACATTGCGGATGATGAAAGGGCCTTCTCAATTGGAATCGAGCTTTCCTGATGTCATATCTCTTCTAGCGACATTTTTTAACTTCAAGACAAGTTCGCCTTCTTGAAATGGTCTTCTCTAGATGTGTTTATTGTAGTATTTTGCGATCTACTGTTTGTCTTCGACTTGTTTAAGTGTAGCTAGATCTCTATTTTCTTCGAGACGATCGAGCTCGAATCTTCTATTGTCGCCATTCTGCTTGTTCCACATTAGGAGAGCTTGAGGCTCGAAGCTGCCGGTGTGTTCGACATGGGGGAGTAGACTCATGTTCGACTGAGATGAGTGTTTCCCCACCGAAAACTAGAGAGTACAACATTTGACTAGTGGCAGTCTCTATCATGCAGTTGATTCCCCAAATTACTGCTAGCAGCTCGACGACCCAAGATGACCCAGCCCCTTCGTTTTAGATTTATGTTATTTTCAAAGCAGAAGTCTCGAACAGCGTGGCTTGTGACGTTCCGTTGTCTCAAGCCAGGGAGAGGGGAATCCTAAATCGACATATGAGTTGTGTCTATATGAAGTTTCTCACACCCACACTGGTTAGTTGTGCTATTGCCTTGGCCTCCACCCATTTGGAGAAATAATCAGTTGCCAATAGCATGTGTCGCAGATTTCTGCTTGATTCTAGAAAGGGTCCCAAGAAGTTGATCCCTCACATCAAAAAAGGGCCAAGAGCTTACTAGAGATTGCAGTTGTGTCGCAGGTTGCCTTGGAATGTTCGAGTAGACTTCACATTGGGAGTACCTCTGGCTGAACTCCTTGGCGTCTTTGTGGATGCTTAGCCAATAGTATCCCTGGAGCAGGACTTGCAGAGTGAGGTTCTGTCTGGCAGCATGGGTCCCACATTCGCCTGAGTGGATCTGTTCGAGCACAGTTTTGGAGTCCTCTTTTCGAAAGCACTTTGCCAGGGGCCACGAATAGCAATGCTTAAATAATTGCCCCTGTAATAAAACATACCTTGCGGCCCTTACCCAGCATTGTGCTTGTCGGTTAGGAGTTCCCCTGTCTAAAGGAACTACAGGATTTCGTCCATCTAGCTTTCGGGGTTGGAGTTGACATTGAAGACCTCATGATCATCACAGGCAGATGCCAAGATGTCTTGGGCATCTCCCCTTTCCTTCTTGGCCAGCTCATCTGCGAGAGTGTTCATTTCACGGGAATGTGAAGTAGGAGCCTAAGCGAAATACTGCAACATGCTTTTGGACAATTACAAATATTTCTTGAGTATCCCATCTTTCGTCTGATAGATCCCCCTTAACTAGTTTATCATCAGCTTGGAGTCGATGTATATGCAGAGGAACTAAGCTCCAAGACCTCTAACAAACTTGAATTCGATGATGAGGGCCTCATACTCAACCTATTTGTTCGTGATGGGGAATTGGATTGCCCAGGGGCTGGTGAGATTGAAGCCAATCCTTGAGTGTGTTGTTCGCCGGAAGCTCCGTCGACATTGAGGGTCCAGAGTAGCTGGTTCTCTAGAGGCTCTGGTTGTTCTATGGTGACCAATTCGGTGACAAAGTTGGCAAGCACTTGGCTTTTCGAGGCTGATCTAGAAAAGAAATCCACGCCGAACTTCGAGAGCTCCATGACCCACTTCGGCAACCTTATGGAGACTTCGAGGGATTGGAGCACACGGCGAAGGGGCTGGTCGGTCACCACCTTGATGGAGTGGGCCTGGAAGCAGTGGCGCAACCTGCGGGCGGCAACTATTAGTGCAAAAGAAAACTTTTCAAGAGGAGAGTACCTCAGCTCGGTGGCAATCAGCATATGGCTGACATAGTGAATAGGGCATTGTCGGCTGGCTTCTTCACAGATGAAGGCTGCCTACACTGAGTTGTCGGTGGTGCTGATATAGAGAAAGAGGCCATCTCCTGGGAGTAGGGCAGAGAGTAGTGGAGGCGAGAGCAAATACTTTCTCAGCGACTCGAAGGCCTACTAGTAGTTATTGTTTATTTTTTAAAATTATCTTTTTACCCACTATCCCCCTCTAGACCCTATGCAGTGATGATGCGCTACAGCCAAAGGGCGGCTAGTGTGCTCATCCACCAGCTATGTGCGGCTCACTAGAGGCAAACCAATGGCTCAATGCATTAGCTTCCCTTCGACGGGCTATGCATTGCTAAAGATGCACATGTCGTCCGCCCTGCAACAGTCACTCACAATTGCATAGCACTTCTACATAGGGGTGGCAAAATGGGTCAGCGGGTAGGGTTCGGGTCATACCCGAACCCTAAACGACCCGAATAGCCTCAGCCTGAACCTAACTCATTTATTAAATGGGTCAAAATCTATGACTCGAATCCGACCTGATTAATAAATGAATCGGGTTGGTTGGTCAAGTCAACCCGTTTATATAGAGTATTTTTTGACAAATGTCCAACCTGAACCCTACCCGACCCGATTATGCCCAACTCGAACCCGATTCGTTTAATAAATAGGTCAAAATTCATGACCCATACCCAAAATTTGCAAGTCGAGTTCACGGGTCGGGTCATATATTGTCATCCCTACTTCTGCACGAAGGGAATAGATAGATAGAGAGAGAGAGAGAGAGAGACAGCTTTAATACCCATGACTGAAGAGGTTGGGGAGTAATCGTCGAGTGACGTTCTAAGAGAAAGAAATCACTGAGGCAAAGTGCAGTTCCTGGTAGGCTTCTAGACTTATAAATAGTAATGAGAGGAGCACAGAAAAGAATCATTTTACATCAAAAAGTGAAGGAAATCCTGAGCTGTATAGGTTAATAACATGATCTCAAATGGTATAGACGCCTTTTAAGGTAAAACCGTAAAGCTAATGATGAAAAAATTCATAATTAAGTATATGTGGACTAAAGTCCCAGTAGGATTGAGTTTAAGACATAATATCGTGTAGATTCATGATTCTAAATTTTTAAATTTTTTATTTTTAATATAATTATTAATTTATTATTATATTTTATTATTTTTTTATTTTTTTTTTTAAATTATCCTCTTACTTTCTCTCTCTCCTCTGTGCCTCACGTTGCGATGTTGCACAGTCACTGAAAGGCGGCCGGTGTGCTCATTTACCAGCTGCAGGTGAGCCGCAAAGGGAAAACTAGTGGCTCCACGGGTCGGCTTCCCTCCGGCTCGTATCGGCTGCCATCCTATTATTGTGCAGCAATTTCATGTGAAGAAGAGAGCAAGAGAGAGACAAAGAGGTGGGGCAGGTGGGGAAAGGGGAGGGCAAGGCGGCCACGTCTTCCGATGGGCTGCCCCAGCCTTCCTTTGTCAGAAGGTGCCCCTCCGTTGGCCGTTTGCTTAGGCATGTAGAGGTTAGGAGGGAGAGGAGAAAAAATAAAAATACAATTTTTAAAAATTTTAATAATAAAAAAATACTTAAAAGTATTATTTAAATTCATAAATATAATAAATATTTTGCTCTAAATTTAAAAATTTAAATATAATTTACGCAAATAAAAAAATAGCTGGGTAAAACTTTTATACATTTACACGGAGGAATCCATAATTAAATTTTTATTTAGCTTCTAATGTAAAATTTTTACATCTATTTAATTTCAGATGCACAAATATTTATGTTAATTAAATAAATATCATCATGAGATATATATTTGATTCAACGTAATTATATTAAAACATAATAAATTTTATCTACTTCAGTGCTCAATATTGCTCCAGCCTCTCCCAGGAATATCTTAATTAATAGTTTATATCAATTTCTTGTGATTAAAAAAATATAAATATTAATTAATTAAGGGTCAAAATGATGAAATATTTGAATTATAAAGGACAAAATGAATATAGGTATACAAAAATTTTCCTTGTAATTAATGGGCAAATAACACCCAAGCCCTTGAGTTTACACTTTAATGTGTAGGTCCACTTTTTTCAAATATAACATCGGGGTCCCTGAGTTTCAATAAATGATCAAGTGGGTCTTTTTTTATGTTTTTATTACTAAATTTTTTTAAAATTACTATTTTACCCCTGCCCTTCTCTCTCTCCTCCCGATCTTGCGCACGCGCAGCTGCCAGCGGGTCCGGCGGCCGCGCGGCATGTCCACCGACGTGCGCGGGATCGGGTGGAAAGAGAGAGGGGAATGGGTTAAAATGTTAATTCTAAAAAATTTTAATAATAAAAAATAAAAAAAGACTCATTTGATATTTTATTAAAACTTAGGACTTCGATGTTATAATTTAAAAAATGTGAACCTATATGTTATTAAGTGTTAAACTCAGAGATCTGGATGTAATTTGCCCATTTTTTTATTATAAAATTCGGATGCGTTAAACTTTTTTTTATAAGCGTTTAATTAATTTTTTTTATCCACCCAGCATTACAGTAATTTAAACACGTGCAAGCGTCGCCATCGATTCCGCACAAACTTTTCAACTGATTCATTTATGCGTACTTCCGTATGGCTGCTATTATGCGACCGTCAAAATCGGTGAATTATAACTCAGGGATTTTGGATAAAATCCTCAATTTTCAGCCTACCGCCCGCACGAATATCCGCAAAACAAATTTGTATGCGGATAATTAATGCCAACAGTCCATGCGTCACGCGTATCTATACAAAAACTTCTTATATTTTACATAACAGATATCTCGTTTTATTTTTTTTTCTAATTTTGGTCATTGATATTATAAAAATATTACATTTTAACACCATTATCAGTATCTCATTTGATTTTATTTTGTTAAAATTTTTCTTATTTTTTATTTATTCACTCTAAAAATATAAAATTATAATATATAAAAACCCAAAAATATTAATGATTAGAAATAAAAAATAAAAAATCATAATTTAAAATTACTAATTCAGAATCTAAAATTAAAATTTTTAAAATGTTAGGTTTAATTCACAATTCCCTTCTAACATCATAAGCAATTTACCTTTTTTATTTTTATTTTGTCCAAACATTTAAAGTAATAATAATCTATATTAAGTACGTAAAAATAAAAACTAAATAATTATGTAATGGTTATATATGAATTTTATATTAAACCTATGGAATAATTTAGCCTTATACAAATTTAAAATAAATAAAATATAAAGGTAAGTTACATTAAAATGCTAAAGTTTATGATATAATAAGTGATTCGTGATTCTAATTTTTTGTTTAGATTTGTAGCTTTTGATATAATTTCAAATTGATTTTTTTTTAATTTTCTAATTATTTATTTTTTAAAACTACCTTTTTACCCACTGTACCCTATGAAGTGATGATGCGCTACAGCCAAAGAGCGGTTGGTGTGCTCATCCACCACTATGTGCGACTCAGGAGAGGCAAACCAATGGCTCAATGCATCAGCTTCCCTTCGACGAGCTATGCATTGCTAAAGATGCACATCTCGTCCTCCCTACAATAGTCACCCACAATTGCATAGCACTTCTACATAAGAGTGGCAAAATGGGTCAGGGGGTCGGGTTTGGGTCATACCCGAACCCTACCCGACCCGAATAGCCTCAACCTGAACCTGACTCATTTATTAAATGAGTCAAAATCTATGACTCGAATCCGACTTAATTAAAAAATGAATCGGGTTCGTGGGTCAAGTTGACCCGTTTATAGAGTATTTTTTGATAAATGTCCAACCTGAACCCAACCCGACCCGATTATGCCCAACCCGAACCTGACTCGTTTAATAAATAGGTCAAAATTCATGACCCATATTCGAAATTTGCTAGTCGAGTTCACGAGTCGGGTCATATATTGCCATCCTTACTTCTGCACGAAGGGAAGAGATAGAGAGAGAGAGAGAGGCAACTTTGACACCCATGACTGAAGAGGTTGGAGAGTGATTGCCGAGTGACGTCCTAAGAAAAAGAAATTACTGAGGCAAAGTGCAGCTCCTTGTAGGCTTCCAGACTTATAAATAGTAATGAGAGGAGCACAGAAAAGAATTATTTCTCATCAAAAAGTGAAGGAGAACCTGAGCTGTATAGGTAAATAACATGATCTCAAATGGTCTAGAAGCCTTTTAGGGTAAAACCGTAAAGCTAATGATGGAAAAATTCATAATTAAGTATACTTAAACTAAAGTCCCACTAGGATTGGTGACCTCCTGAGAAATAGTTAAACACGAGTTCTCTAAAGGCAAAATGGACAATACCTCTATATTAGGATCATGGGATGTTACAACATCCATCTCATCCGATGGGCAACTCCCACCCACCTCCACTGATGGGTGACCCTCGTGGCCTCCACTGGTCGTTTGCCAAAGCGAAAGAAATCCATATAGGATAGCCTGCATAATTTAAACAATGCAACTATAAACTTTGTGAGCTATTTTTGCATTTTTTAAGCTATGAAATTTTCGACTACTCTTATAAAAATATTTAACTTTGCTGTCAACTTTGTGAGAGTTTCTAGAGTGGGATGGGAGAGAAGTAGAGAAAACAAAAATAAGAAATTTTTTTTATTTATTTTCTAAATAAGAGTAACGATGAGGGATGCAGAGTTTGAATTATAGTGATCAAATTGTCTGATTTATATAGGTGTTCATGAATTTTCCTTGTAATTTTAATATAAAATTTGGCTGAGTTATTTTTTTTTTAATCTAAGGTTTAATTAAATTTATGGCTAAAATATGAAAATCCTGAATCCACTGAGCATAACAATAATTTAAACACTGTGAAGCTGGCCGCCGGTTCCGCACACAATTTTCATTCAACTTTTCGTATGCGACTTTCCGCATGGCTAATGTTATGCGACCGTCGAAATTGCTGAACTATAACTCACGAATTTTGGAGAAAATTTTCGGTTGCCAGCCTGCTGCCCGCACGAATATCCAAAAAAACATTTGTATGCGGATAATTAAAATGGCAACGGTCAATTCGTCGAGTGTTTTACTTAAATTACAAAAAAGTCCTATTACTTCATATATTTTACATAACAAACATCTCGTTTTTTTAAAATTTTATTTTTATTGGACAAATTGCATTCTGGTCCTGAGCTCAAGAGGTCATTGCAAATTGATGTTGATTTTTTAAAAATTCTAATTTTGGTACCTTGAGATTGTAAAAGCGCTCCAATTGTAGTCTCACTTTTAGAACTTTGCTTTTTTCATTGATTTTTTTTATAAATCTCACCTATCGCTTATTTTATCGACTCTAGAAAGTTAAAACTACAATGTCTAAAAACTTAAAAAAAATTTAAAGATTGAAAATAATTTTAGGACATAATAGTTAAAAATTAATAATTATATCTTAATAAAAACCAAACGATAATACTTTGAACTCAAATTAAAGTTTTTAAAAAAATTAAGACAAATTTGTAATTAGCATCATAGATCAGAAAGCAATTTCCTCTTTTTATTTTTTTAAACATTTAAAGTAACTATAATCTATATTTAAGAGAACAAAGTAAAAACCAAATAATCTTCTAAATGTTTCGTATGAATTTTATATTAAACCAATCAAATAATTTACCCTTTTCCAAATTAAAGATAAACAAAATAAAAAAGGTAAATTACAGAAATATTTTTTTAAAAAAAATTAGTTTTTACAAAATTCATAAAAAGAGAACATTAATTATTGAATCAATTCGACTATTTCTATATCAAATCATAGATATCCTATTGATGTATAAAATGAAACTTCAAACTAATGAAAAATACACAAAAAAATATATTGATATAGAAGAGGTTCGTAAATCCATTGCACCACACGTGAACATATTTGTTATTGCAGACAAAAATCATTATAATTTTCTCGTTCTTGAAAATCTTCTATCTGCTAGAGGTCGGAGGGATTTTTTAACTATATGGAAGGTTTTGAGTTTAAGACATAATATCGTGTAGATTTATGATTCTAAATTTTTTAATTTTTTTTAATATAATTATTAATTTATTATTATATTTTATTATTATTATTATTTTTTAATTATCCTCTTACTTTCTCTCCCTTCTCTGTGCCTCACGTTGCGATGTTGCACAGTCACTGAAATGCGGCTGATGTGCTCATTTACCAGCTACAGGTGGGCCGTAGAGGGAAAACTAGTGGCTCCACGGGTCGGCTTCTCTCCGGCTCGTACCGGCTTCCATCATATGGCTTCTCTCCGGCTCGTACCGGCTTCCAGCTACAGGTGGGCCGCAAATTACACTCAGGTCCCTGAGTTTAAGGCTTATTATCAAACAAATTTACGTTTTTAAAATTATAACATCGGGGTCCCTTGCTTTTAAAAAATTATCATATGGGTCTTTTTTTATTTTTTATTATTAAAAAATATTAAAATTACTATTATACCCTTACCTTCTCCCTCTCCACCCGATCCGGCAGCCGCGTGGCCGCGCGAAGTCGCCGCGCCACCCCATGCGGCTGCGCGGCACCGGCGGCGGCGGCGCGGGGTCCTACGGCCGTCGGATCAGGAGGAGAGAGGTCTCCTCCCTATCAGGCGGTCTCCAATAGTCTCATGAAGCTGCCGCAGGCCGCCCGAGGCCGCCAACGGTGTTGCGCGGCCGCGCAAAGCCGTTGATGGCCGCGCGAGGTGGCATGGCGACTACGCGCGGCTGCGCGGCTGTCGGATCGGGTGGAGAGAGAGGGGGCAATGGTATAATGCTAATTCTAAAATTTTTTAATAATAAAAAATAAAAAAAAAGACCGAGATAATTTTTAAAAAATTATGGACCTCAATATTATAATTTTAAAAACATGCCTTAAACTCAGATACCAGCATGTAATTTCCCAATTGTTTTATTATAAAATTCGGATGCGTTAATTTTTTTTGATACAAGCGTTTAATTAAATCAATGGCTAAAAA
Organism: Apostasia shenzhenica; assembly: GCA_002786265.1. Lineage (NCBI taxonomy): Eukaryota > Viridiplantae > Streptophyta > Magnoliopsida > Asparagales > Orchidaceae > Apostasia > Apostasia shenzhenica. The sequence continues at coordinate 10,960,743 of KZ451950.1, forward strand.
AAGAACGGCCTGAAACCACAATAAATCTAAATTCTAAACACGTGCAAGCGTCGCCATCGATTCCGCACAAACCTTTCAACTGATCATTTATGCGTACATCCGTATGGCTGATATTATGCGACCGTCAAAATCGGTGAATTATAACTCAGGGATTTTGGATAAAATCTTCACTTTTCAGCCTACCGCCCGCACGAATATCCGCAAAACAAATTTGTATGCGGATAATTAATGCCAACAGTCCATGCGTCACGCGTATCTATACAAAAACTATTACTTCTTATATTTTACATAACAGATATCTCGTTTTAATTTTTTTTATTCTAATTTTGGTCATTGAAATTATAAAATATTACATTTTAACACCATTATCAGTATCTCATTTGATTTTTTTTTTGTTAAAATTTTTCTTATTTTTTATTTATTCACTCTAAAAATATAAAAGTATAATATATTAAAAACCCAAAAATATTAATGATGTAAAATTATCTAAAAATATAATAATTTAAAATTAATATTTCAGAATCTAAATCAAAATTTGGAATAACTACACCATGTCTCTGAGTTTAAGACTTATTATCACACACATCCACGTTTTAAAATTATGATATCGGGGTCACTAGTTTTTAAAAAATTAACATACACATCTTTTTTTTTTATTTTTTTATTATAAAAAAATTCTAAAATTATCATTATGTCCTTCTCTCTCTCTCCACCCGATCCGACGGCCGCCCCACCACGCCCGGCCGCCGGATGGGGAGGAGAAAGGCAGTGGCGGAGCTAAGACCTCAAGCCATGGGGTCAAATAAATTATTTATAATAATAACATAAAAATTATAAAAATTTAAATTTCAAAAATATTAAAAATTTAAAGTTCTTACTAATATAAATAATCTGTCTTACATAAACTCCAAATACTATAAAATGATATTACAATTGACCTCGATGACTTTTCATATTTTGAAAGCATTGCAAAATCAACTCATTATCAACTTTGTCGAATATATCTCTTTCAATAAATGTAACCAAGCAATCATTCATCCAGAGATCACCCATCTTATTTCGTAGTCGACTTTTCACTATATTCATTTCTGAAAAGACCCTTTCTACGGATGCAGTGGCAACTGGAAGAGTCAATATCAATTTTATAAGCAAATAGACTAATGGATAAATGATATGTCTATTTGTTTTTACTAATTTTTTAGCAAGATTATCAATTCCTTTCAAATAAGCAAAGTTATCGCTGCTGCGTATATCAAATATATAATTGTCAAGTCGATTATCAAGCTTCAAAAGATCAACTGAATAGAACTTCAGTAGATAAAATCGAGCAAGTTTAACCAACTTAACTTTATCGAAAGTAAAAAATAGATTGCTTGGGTTTAATGACTCCATACAAAAAAGCAATTCAGTAGTTGTCTCAGTAAAATGACCAGTTAACTCTTGAAGTTGCATGTCTATATTATTATAGAATAGATCAACTTGATAGTGATGCAAATTTGTAATCTCAGATGCTTTTCTCCTTGATCTTCCTCGAAGCATATGCATATCATTTATACAAGCAACTTCGATACTATGATTGCTGCAAAATAAAGGAACTTCTTCTAGTAAATTTTTTCATCCATTATCTCTCATCATTTGTTACCGTTTTTTGAAAATTTTAACTTGTTTTATGCTATTTACAATATCTTGATCTTTTCTTTGTAATGCTACAGATAATTCATTGGTAACTCTCAAAATTGTTTTCATTAAATGTATATTGAATATAAAATCAAAACTCAGTATCACATCTAAAAGGCCAGTAGCTTCAGCCTTTTGCTCAGAAGTCAATCCATCTTCTCTTATAAAGTCGAGGACATCAATTATAGATGAAAACATAATAATAATATTTAATATAGTTCCATAATGAGAACCCCAACGTACATCTACTAGCCTCTTGAGACTTCTTTCTTGATTTAAACCGCGTCCACTCAAAATTGTGTCATTTCCAAGTGCCTCTTTAATTTCAGCAATTCTTTTTTCTCGAAGCATACCATGTCGTTTGCAAGATTCTCCAACAACATTTAGTAATATAGCAATTGAATTGAAAAAAGATGCCACTTGGATGTGATTTTTCACGACTGCCACAAGTGTAAGCTGTAATTGATGAGTAAAACAGTGCACATAAAATGCAGATGAATTTTCACTTAAAATTAAACTTTTAAATCTATTAAATTCATCTCTCATATTACTTGCACCATCATATCCTTGGCCTCGAATTCTAGAAATATTTAGCCCATATTTAATCAATAATGACTCCATTGATATCTTAAGTGATAAAGATGACGTTTCATTAACATGTACTATTCCAAGGAATCTCTCAACTATCTTTTCTTCTTTATTAACAAATCGTAAAGCTATAGCCATTTGTTCTTTATTTGACACATCACGTGACTCATCTATTATAACAGCAAATAATTCATCTCTAAGCTCCTTGATAATAGCATTTGTGATTTCAGTTGCAGTAGCATGAACAATATCTTTTTGAATATCTAGAGTAATTAATTGAAGATTTTCTAGGGCATTTTGCAGAACATTTTTTTATAGCTTCATCATGATCAGCAAGGAATTTAAGAAGTTCAAGAAAATTTTCTTGATTGCTAGAAGTTGTAGACTCATCATGACCCCGAAAGGAGAGACCTTGACGTAAAAGAAATCGAATGCAATCAACTGATGCAGTCAATCTATTTCTATATAAGCTTCTAGCCTTGTCTGATTGCCTCGATAAAGCAATATCAATATGTTGGTTTTGCTTCATTAAGTCCTCACATTTCTTTAATGCTTGATTATGACTACTATTTGTCCTCCAATATGCTTCTGAAATCGATCTTTTTTATTTCAACTATTAAAACCCTCTGAAACAAATGCATCTCCACTTCCTTGCTTTCTGATTCCAAAATCAGAACTAAATAAATAACAACATAAACAAAATGCAGCATTTTTTTCTATACTATATTCCAACTAATTTTCAAACTCATTAAACCATGAAGTGGAAAATCTCCGTGATAACTTGCCAATCTTTGTTTGTGGGAAGTTATGTTGACGAGGTTGACATGGTCCCTTCTGTAAGTATGCTTTTCGTATCTTATCTTGATCATTTGGATGATAACTTGAAATTTTAGGACGTAGTCCTGGGTCAGCTGGGAGTTCATTTAAATTAACATCCAACGATTCCAGCCTTTATTTTTTTGTTTTTTGAGCAACTCAAAATATCTTGGCGACCGCTTTGTTTAGTTGATGATTCTTCATTGAAAATTGATTTTTGCTTGAAAAATTTTTCCATGACCTACAATAAACATATGAATTGAAAAAACTTGAATTTAAACATAAAAAAATAATTATATTTTATAGAATACAATAAATATTATTTTATAGCATTCAAGATTGACTTTCTGTAATTCTGCTAATAAAAAACATTATAATGTTATTTAACCTAATCCAAATAATTTTTACATAACCTAATATAATCTTGTTGATAAACAGTTTTATTTCAAATTAACACAAATGATTAAAATATATCTCCACTATGCTTCCAAATAAACAGCAAGATTCTTCAAAAAAGTACACAAATTTAATTTTTGGTCTTATTGGCTTATTTTCTAATATGCAACCACTTTAAATTGCTTAAATTTGATGAAGTCTCATCAGTAGTTGTATACATTGACTCATTGAGCAGTGAGCACAGAAAAATTCTTCAGTTAAAACTCAAGCAAAATGAGATCTTTTAACAGAGCTGGAGGAAGAGAAACTCACTTGATAGGGATTAGGGAGCTGCTCGACGAGGGAGATAGGGAGCACAAGCCATGGAGCGTTCTATTGGAGGATGGTCAACAGTGACCGTTGGATCAGCTTGCGTGGCGAAGGGGCGCAGCAGGACTCGTCGGATTCGTCGCCGGAAGCCGGGAAGCGAAGGGGCGAAGGGGCCGAGCGGCGAGCAAGACTGCGTCGGGCAGCTCGGGCCTGGGTCGTCAGTGTCGCCGCGAGACAGCGAGAGCAGCGTCGGACCGCGAGCGTCACCGCGAGAGCCGCTTCGGTCCGTCGGCGTCGCCGCCGCCACGAGACATCGAGAGTCGCAATGTCGGCGAGAGGTGCTAGAGCTGCGAGAGCAGCGTCCGGCCGTGGGCGCCGCGAGACTGCGTCGGGCCGTCCAGTGGCCGGAGAGTCGCGAGAGTTGCGTCGGCGTCGCTGCGGATTGCCGGTTGCGGCGTTGTCGTTGGCGCTAGGTGGGATACTGGGATATGGAAATTGCAGAGAAGGTCGACAGAGCGTCAGAGCGGCGGCTTGGGCTAGGGTTCAGAGGGTGCAATTCTTATATATTTAGTCATTTTATGATAAAGTCTCAAGTTTGGAAATTTATTAGGGGGTGCAACTGCACCCCCTAATTTACATTTAGGTCCGCCCCTGGAGAGAGGGGGGAGTCTCTCTTTCCTCCCGATCAGGCGGCTGCGCCACCCCGCACGGCTGCCGGATCGGGAGGAAAGAGAGACTCCCCCTCTCTCCTCCACATCCGACGGCCGCAAGACGTCGGGCTGCCGCGTGGCTAGTGCCAATGGCTGCAAGAAGCGGCCTGAGGCCGCGCGGAGTGGCGTGGCCGCCGGATCGGGAGGAGACCCCCTCTCTCTCCTTCCGATTTGGCGGCCGCGCGACCCAGCCCGACTCCTGGCGGTGTCGCGCGGTCGCGCGAAGCCGCCGGCGGCCGCGTGGGGTGTGGTGGCCTCCGGATCGAGTGGGGAGAGAGAGGTAAGAGTATATTGGTAATTTTAAAATTTTTTTAATAATAAAAAAATAAAAAAAATTCGTATGATAATTTTTTAAAAACTAGGAACCTCGAAGTTATAATTTAAAAAAGTGTACATTTATAATAATAATTCTTAAACTCAGGGACCTGAATGTAATCCCTTTAATTTTTTAAAAAGTTAGGTTTAATTCACAATTCCTCACTAACACCATAAGCAATTTACCTTTTTCTTTTGTCCAAACATTTAAGTAATAATAATCTATATTAAGTACGCGAAAATAAAAACCAAATAATTATGTAATGGTTGTTTATGAATTTTATATTAAACCTATCGAATAATTTAGCCTTATCCAAATTAAAAATAAATAAAATATAAAGGTAAGGTACATTAAAATTTTTAAATTTAAGATATAATAAGTGATTCGTGATTCTAAATTTTTGTTTAGATTTATAGCTTTTGATATAATTGTAAATTAATTTCTTTTTAATTTTATTATTATTTAATTTTTTAAATTATTCTTTTACCCACTCTCCCCCTCTATACCTTCTGCAGTGATGATGCGCTACAGCCGAAAGACGGTTGGTGTGCTCATCCACTAGCTATGTGCGGCTCACCAATGGCTCTATGCATCAGCTTCCCTCCGACGGGCTATGCATTGCTGAAAGATGCACATACCATCCGCCCAGCAATGGTCACCAAAAATTGATTAACACTTCTGCATGAAGGGGGAGGGGTGCGGAGATAGAGAGAGAGAGAGAGAGAGGGGTAGTTGTGACACACATGTGCTTATGCACATGTATTTACTGATGTGTGTGACGATGTTTAAAAGTTAATCAAAATAGTGATGCTTAATTTGTAAAATTAAAAGTTTGGATAGTGGGAAGGGAGAGAAGTAAGAAAAAAAATTTAAGAAAATATTTTAATTATTTTCTAAATAAAAGTAGAGATAATTACCTACATGCCACATAATTTAGTTCTATTTATGTCTTACCCATCCATTCTTAGTTAATTACACTATGCACACTCAAAATATTATAAAATCTTACATACACACACTTGAGTTAAAACTCAATAAAAATATATTTGAAAAAAAAAATTCTATCAATACTGGCCGCCATACTATTATTATGCAACAATTCCATGCGAAGAAGAGAGCAAGAGAGAAAAAGGTGGGGCAGGTGGGGAAAGGGGAGGGGAGGACGAGGCGGCCACTTCTTTCGATGGGCTACCCCACCTTCCTCGGCCGGAGGGTGCCCTCGTTTGCTTAGGCAGATAGAGGGAAGGAGAGAGAGGAGAAAAAATAAAAATATAATTTTAAAAAAATTTAATGATAAAAAAATAGTAAAATTATTATTTAAATTCAAAAATATAATAAATATTTTGCTTTAAATTTAAAAATTTAAATATAATTTACTCAAATAAAAAATTAGCCCGGTAAACTTTTATACATTCACATGGATGAATCCATAATTAAATTTTTATTTAGCTTCTAAAGTAAATAAATTCTGCTCCCTGCATGCAAATATATATGTTGACAATAAAAATAGGCAGTGATTTTAGACGTGGAAACCGGTTGGAAGGAGTTCATAGTTTGGGAGAGTGTGGCCACCGCTTGCGTAAGGGTTTGGAGTTGGCGATCGCCTGTGGCGCCGTCTGGCTGAGGAGTGGGTGGCGTCTGTTCGGCGGTCGTTGACATTGCAGCGTGGTTCTGTTCCATGGATTAGCAGGATCCGGTCCTGCGTGAGGGCACCAAATTGGTGACAACAAAAATAGACAGTGATTTTAGACATGAAAATTGGTTGGACGAAAAACCACGGCGCCACACTCTGGGCGACTTCAAAGTGAGGTCCACTAGTCGATAAAGAGTATTACAAAGGTAATGAGAAGGGTTTTTTTAAATAGATCAAGAGCCCTCAGAGAGAGAAGAATCCCCTCTCCTCTATTGGGTTACAATTTATAGCCTGAATTTCTTATTACTCTGACGTGTGGGGTGGCCTAAGAAGTTTCAAGAACTGTCCTGCTATCCTGTAGGTCGCCGACCCTACTGGTACGGATGTACGATGCTTGTTGTAGACCATGCCTCTTTTAATGACGCGCAGGGGGGCGCCCATTCCACGTCCTATCGAGCGGTCCGTACCGGTACGGTTGTTCGACCTGAAAACTCTTCAACTTGGAGACTCTTCGTCTTGATGTCTTTCGCCTTCAGGGAAGTTATCTGCCTTTCGCCTTAACCGTTCATCTGGTCACTGGGGCTGCTCTCTACGTGTACGCTCCAGATGCCGCTTTGCAGATCACGAGGTAACATGCCCCCCACTATGAGTCTCGAGGCGCACATTGACGCGCGAGTTAGCCCACGTGGCCGCCACACGAGCAGGGTGGCCCTTTAAAGCACCTACGAATCCCCTCTTTCGGGGGAATTTTGGTCTCTGGAGAGGATGGTGTTTTATAATGATATGCCTGAAGATGTGGTTGATGTGGTTGGCGAAGTCCTGCTCACAAGGCGGTCGCGGGAGGAGCTTGCCATCTGTCGGAGGCCCGTAATCCCGGAGGGGTCCTCGAAAAGGCCGCGAATCACCTTCTCCGGTTCGGGGAGAGCCCCTGCCGAACAAGGGAGGTCGCAAGGTTTGATAATCGCGGCTCAACGACCAACTAGTGTTCGGGTTGTGATCCGATGGAGGGTGCCAGCGTTATCGGGGACGACAGGGCTCAAACTTCGCTGAGGGCGGTCCCGCCGCCGGTTGACCCATTGTCCCTGCGGTGGAGGAGGTGGCGCCCAAGCTCAGGGAGACAGTTGCGTCGGGGTGGTCTGGCGACTCGGTTGGGGCGGTCTCCTCTGCGGAGGGTGCTGCCCCCGCGTCCAGCGTGTTCAATGCGCGATATGCCGCTCATTCGATCTGTCAGAAACTCGAGCATGTCGAGAAGACCGGGGCGACCCGAGAATAGATGGCGGGGTTGGAGCGGAAGATTGTTGACGTCTTGGCGAGTCTGCGGAGGTTGGACCCATCGGAGGCAGCGAAGGCGCTTGAAGTGCTGGAGGCGATGCGCCTGTCAAGAGATTGACTTGGCAGCAGCGAGGGCGCGAGTCGACGTGTTTGAGAAAAAGAAGGCAGATCTGGTGTCCCGTGTCGAAGGGTTGGAGGAAGGGAATCGCCGCCGAACAGACTTTGCTCGCACTGTTCATGGGTTGCTACTATCTCCGGAGTTCGGGTTGTCGCTAGATTAGGGTTTCTTCCTCTCCTCTCTCTCTCTCTCTTTTTTTGATTCTTCCGCCGGTACGAAAATCTTATCGTAATGAAATGAGGATTTTCGCATCTCTTTTTGTAATGATGTGACCAATTGCTCGGCCTGAGGTAGTGCAGGCTTAGGTGTCGACCTTGGGAAGCCAAACCGCCCGAGAGGACTATAAAACCTTCCTTGGTGGTTCCCGCCGAAGTTATTTTAGGACGAGATGGTGAAAAGGTCGCGTAGCTGGGCGCGAGAGATGGGGAGGCGTGCTGTCTTCCGCCGCATATGTTTGAGGCGGAGGTCCAACAGGTTTGGGGGTGAAACCCCAGGGTCGGGCTCAAATTCCTCTCGGAGGGGATGACATTCAAGCGCCCTCCGAAGGGGAAGATTACGATGTGCAGCTCCCTTTCCATGGGGGGGGGGGGGGGGGGGTTTCCTCCCTTTCCAGCCGGAGTTCGTGAATGTGTTCAACTACTTCGGTATCGTCTCGTTGCAGCTCCCGCAGAACGCCATGACAATGATTTATTGTCTCATCAAGGAGTTGCCGCGACGAGGGGTTCCCTGGAATATCGAGATCTTTAAGGGAGTTTTTTGCTGGGAGGCCAACCCCCGTCTTCATGGATGCTTCGTTCTGAAGGGGAGGCATTGTCCAGTTTTCAAGGTCAAGGATACCGGCTTCGCCAATTTGTACAAGCGGTTCTTCTTCGTCGCTGCTGGCGAAGTTAGGTACAACGTCCCCAGGAAGGTTGGCGAGGCTAGGTTTCTGGGCGACGGTGTTGGCTTCAAAAACCCCTACTTTTGTGTCGTGGACGAGATCCGGAGGCGCGTCCACGATGCGGAGGATTATTTGCGGGAGTTGGAGGACGACGTGCGGGATTATACTGGTTAGTGGTTTTAATTTCAGTCCGTGTTTTTGATCTGGGACTGACGCCTTTTTGCAGGTCGCTCGGCTCTCGAGTTGGGGTGGTTTCACCTCCGTCAGATTAGGCACAAGAGGGTTCCCCACGAGCGAGGCGGCCCTTCGGCACGCCCAGGTCAGAGGAAGAGGGCTGCTGGAGGTGCGTCTTCGGGTACGGGCAGTGAAGATGACCTGGCATATATAGATGATATCCAGGTTACCGACAGTGCCGAAAAATATGGTAACGATGCTTCGACGGAGTCCAGCGCCCAAAAGAAGATAAATTCTGCCAAAGGAAGTGCCGAGAGGGTCGGCAAGGGTCGAAGTGCTGAGGCAAGCAGGCCGCGCTCTGTTCTCGATGTGTTGATGTCGTGAGGGTGGTAAGTCCCTTCGATTCCTTCACTTCGACCTCTCTCCTTTCTCTTTGTTTTGACATCCCTGACAGTTTTTTTTGCTTTAGCTTGGCCGAGAAGCGATGGCGCAGGAGGCGCGAGCGAAGGAGGTGGAGCTCAAGGTCGGCGAGTTGGACAGTCGTTGTTGCCTCGACGAAAGGCGGCTTCAGTCTGCGATGAGGGGGCTCGAAGAGTCTGCCAGCCGAGAAGCCGAATTGCAGCGTTTGCCTGAAGAATCTGTGGACCAAAATCACGAAGGTGTTCACGAAGAGGTGATCGCTGAATTTCGGAGGTCACTAGAGTTCAAAGCCATCATCAAGGAGGCGTTGGAGAGTACAGTCAACCTGCTCGGTTCTGCACTTCTCGATCGGGGGATGGTGAGGCGCGAAGACCTCGAAGGGCTGGACATGGCAGAGTGCATTAGGTCGCGAAGCCAGTCATACAAGTGCGCTTATTTCAACATGTCAGCGGAAAGGCCCGATCGACAGTTCGCCTTCGTGTCCACCATGAAGGTAGCTATCCCCCCCACTGCGGCTAAGTTGGCAAGGATGGCGGAAGCTGCTGAGCAGGGTTCGCAGATGGAGTCAGAGGAGGGTGTAGGGGAGGCACTTGCTGTGTCACCCCTTCGAGAGCGGGGTTCTCTGGAAGCAGTTCCTCGAACTCCCGGTGCCGACATCGAAATAGACTCACCCTCTAGAGCTTCGAGGGGGGATGATTTGTAGGTTTCACATTGTAATCCGAGTTTGTAATGGTTTTTGTGAAATGTCTAATGATAATGTTGACTTTTGATTTTGACTTTTGATTTTTGTTGTGAAATGACAGCGGGTGTTTGGGTGGCTTGACGTTTTGAATGTCCCTTGACTGCTAGTCGCATAGGGAGTACCTAGGACTTCGAGAAGGGAATTGCCCTTGACTGCTAGTCGCGTAGGCATAAGTTTTTTGGAAATGCACCTAGGACTTCGAGAAGGGAGTTGCCCTTGACTGCCAGTCGCGTAGGCGTAGGGGAGTGAGCCTAGGACTTCGAGAAAGGGATTGCCCTTGACTGCCAGTCGCGTAGGCGCAAGTTTTAGGGGAGTGCGCCTAGGACTTCGAGAAGTAGATTGCCCTTGACTACCAGTCGCGTAGGCGCAAGTTTTAGGGGAGTGCACCTAGGACTATGAGAAGGAGATTGCCCTTAACTGCCAGTCGCGTAGGCTCAAGTTTTTGGAAGTGTGCCTAGGACTTCGAGAAGGGGATTGTTCTTTACTGCCAGTCGCGTCGGAATCATTGTAAACGCGGAGGCACCGTGCTCCTAGGCCTTTCGCGAATTCGAGCCCAGCGATGAGGGCTTCGTATTCAGCTTGGTTGTTCGTGACAGGGAATCATATCTTCCCTGACCTTTTGAGTCGGATTCCCCAAGGGCTGGTGAGAACGACTCCGACCTCTTGAATGTGTTCGTCGGAGGCTCCATCTACGTATAGAACCCAAGGAGGTTGATTCTGTGACGTCTTCGGTTGTTCAGTCGTGGCGAGCTCAACAACAAAATCTATGAGGACCTGGCTTTTCGCTGCTGCCCTTGAGATGAAGTCAACGTCAAACTCAGAGAGCTCGACCGCCCATTTTTGCAACATTCCGGAGACTTCAGGGGAGTGAAGTATCCGTCGGAGAGGCTGGTCGGTCATCACTTTCACTGCGTGAGCCTAGAAGTAGTGTCACAGCCTGCGGGCAGCGGTTATTAGCTCAAATGATAGTTTTTTGAGAACGGGGTACCTGAGTTTGGCGCCACACAAGGTATGACTGACGTAATGGAAGGGGTGTTGCCGCCCTGCTTCTTCGCGGACCAGGAATACCGAAACTCAGTTGTCGGTGGCGCTGATATAGAGGAGGAGGTCTTCGCCAGGAGCAGGGGCGGATAGCAGCGGAGGCGAAAGCAAGTGCTCCTTCAAGGAATCGCACCCCTGTTGGCAGTCGTCGTCCTAGCTGGCGTGGTCTCCACGAAGCGCCTTGAAGAACTGGAGACACCTGTCCCCCATCATGGAAATGAACCTACTGAGGGCCATAATTCTTCCATTTAATTTCTGAATGTCCGTTACTGTTCGGGGAGGGTCCAAGTCGAGGATAGCCTTAATTTTTTCAGGGTTAACCTCGATCCCCCTGGCCGATACCATGTGGCCCAAAAACTTTCCATGGGCGGCGCCGAAGATGCTCTTGGAATGATTCAGTCTAATATTGTGGGCCCGACAGGTCTTGAGTGTTTCGCGGAGGTCTTCGAGGTGGTCCAGTCTGGTCCGGCTTTTGATCAGTAGGTCGTCTACGTAAGCCTCCATGTTGCCCCCTTTTTGCCTTCGAAAGACTGTGTCGATCATGCGTTGGTAAGTAGCTCCCGCATTCTTTAGACCGAATGGCATGACTTTGTAGCAAAATGTCCCATGGTCAGTTATGAAGGATGTGTGTTTTTTATCTCGTTCTGCTATCCGGATTTGGTGGTACCCAGAGAAGGCATCCAAGAAACTCATCATGGTCTATCCAGCCGAGGAGTCGACTAGCCTCTCTATCTTCGGCAAGGGATAGAAATCCTTGGGGCATGCTTTGTTAAGATCGGTGAAGTCTACGCACATTCGCCACTTGCCTGTGCTCTTTTTTACGATGACCACGTTGGCCAGCCAAGAGGGGTAGTTTATTTTTCTGATGAAGCCAGCCGCGAGGAGCTTTTCGACTTCTTCTCATATGGCGCGCTGTTTCTTGCAGCTGAAATTTCTTTTCTTTTGTCTGATGGGGGAAATGTCAACGAAAAGGCTCAGTTTATGTTCAGCTATACTTCTGTAGATCCCGGGCATGTCTTCGGGTCCCTAGGCAAACACATCAAAATACTCAGAAAGTAGCCCCGTCAGAGCGGACATATTATTTTTGGGAAAACCCTTAGAGATTAGTAAAGATTTTCCATCAGAGACAGTTACATGTTGATTCTGGTCATCCGAGGGGAGCAGCTGGTCCCTGGGATCGAGGTGTTCGGTGTGGAGATGAACGTTGGCCTCAAAATATTTTCGGTGTCCGCCCTGTCTCCTCTGATCGTTGCAACTCCGAACAGTGTTGGGAACTTGACGCAGAGGTGGAAGGTTGACAGCACCATCCGAAATTGCGCCATCGATGGCCGCCCCAAGATTGCGTTATAGCCGGAAGGTGCGTCTATCAAGAAGAAGTCTACTAACTTCGTTTCCCTTCTGGGGTCGTCTTGGAGGGAAAGGCGCAAGGGAGCAAACCCCACGGGCCGATAGATGTCGCCAGAGAAGTTAGAGACCGTCATCGAAGGAGGGAGAGGTTTGCACTGGCCGACCCCTATTTCTTTGAACGACCGCAAGTATAGGATGTCGACAGAGCTTCCGGTGTCGATCAAGGTGCGGTGGACATCACACCCTTCGATTTCGGCGACGATGACTATGGGGTCATCATGGTTGATGCCCCCAACGGGCAAGTCACCTACACCGAAAGTGATGTCAGGCAAAAAGGATGTGGTTTCGATGGCGTGCACCTGGTGATGACTTGGGGTTGAGCTGATTTGGCTGAAGCCAAAGATAGTCAGGATGGCCTTCTTCCCACTAGACTTTGATGGCGAGCAGGTCGTGGGAGCCGGTGGTTCGCCTTGGGGGAACAGGGTTTTGGCGGCCTTCAACGGCATCTCTTCGACTTTCTTGTAGCCAGTGAGATGGCCCTTCTCTATGTACTCGTTGACCAATGCTCGAAAAGTGCGACATTCGTGCAAGAGGTGGCCATAGCGCTGATGGAATTTACAGTATTTCAACGTGTCCTCACCTGCTTGGGGAAGTTGTCGTTCACCTCTGTTCGGGAGGAAACCCCTATCCTGAAGGACCGAAAAGATCTCTTCAATGACGTAAACTGGAGTTGGAGTGCGCGGAGTCTCGCTGTCGAACTTGCGCTTTCCTTGCGGGAAGAACTTCCGGTCCCGAAAGGCTTTCTTAGGGGTACTTTGTTCAGTCTTCGGTGTGACGTCTTTTTGTCATGCGTTGTAGGGTCTTTCCCTGCACTCGCTTTTAGTGCTTTCACGTCTTCTATGTGAATGCATCTTTCGGCGTGCGTCCGTGCCTCTATCAGCGTTCTCGGCATGTCATCGACGAATGAATCATAGAGTTTTCCTGGGAGGATGCTGTGGACAAAGATCATAGTTGATCTTTCATCCGTGGTGTCCTTCGTCTTCGCATTCATCTTCGAGAAGCGGTCCACGTACTCCCATAGGGATTCGTTCGGGCACTACCTTATCTGCCAGAGTTCGTGGATGGTTCGGGAAGTATTCTTTGACGTGCTGAATCTGGTCCAAAACTGGTCGGCGAATTGCTCAAAATTTTAGATGGAGCCATAGGGGATTTCGTCGAGCCAGTCCAAGGCTAACCCTGTCAAGGTATTTCAAAAGAGACGACACTTGTACGCGTCCGACACGGGGTCGCCTGTTGCCAAGGCGTTCTCGAAGCGTTTGACATGTTGGGCCGGGTCGGTGAGCCCGTTGTAGTCGTTGACTTTGGGAGCCTTATAGCAGGGGGACACAGGGGCGGCCATTATCGTAGGGGAGAAGATCGTGGTCACATGGGGCGCCGGGGGGTAGACTTTGAGTCGGCTCTCCCCCACAGCTTGCGTGCTGACCTCCTCAGGGGGAGGTTCGTTGTGCGCTGTACTGGGTGGCGGAACAGGATCCTCGGGGGAATGTGCCGACGCCAGAGGAAGAGGCGGCCTCTGGTGTAGGAGAATTGGAAGGTTGGTGAGGAAGGAGTTCATAGTTTGGGAGAGTGTGGCCACCGCCTGCATAAGGGTTTGGAGTTGGCGATCGCCTGTGGCGCCGTCTGGCTGAGGAGTGGGTGACGTCTGTTCAGCGGTCGCTAACATTTCAGCGCGGTTCTGTTCCATGGATTAGCAGGATCCGGTCCTGCGTGAGGGCACCAAATTGGTGACAACAAAAATAGGCAGCGATTTTAAATGTGAAAACCGGTTGGATGGAAAACCACGACGCCACACTCTGGGCAACTTCAAAGTGAGTTCCACTAGTCGAAAAAGAGTATTACAAAGGTAATGAGAAGGGTTTTTAAAATAGATCAAGAGCCCTCCGAGAGAGAAGAATCTCCTCTCCTCTGTTGGGTTACAATTTATAGCCTGAATTTCTTATTACTCTTATGTATGAGGTGGCCTAAGAAGTTTCAAGGACTGTCCCCCTATTCTGTAGACCGCCGGCCCTACTGGTACGGATGTACGACGCTTGTTGTAAACCATGCCTCTTTTAATGACGCGTAGGGGGCGCCCATTCCACGTCCTATCGAGCGGTCCGTACCGATACGGAAGTTTGACCTGGAAACTCTTCGACTTGGAGACTCTTCGTCTTGATGTCTTTCGCCTTCGGGGAAGTTATCTGCCTTTCGCCTTAATCGTTCGTCTGGTCACTGGGGATGCTCTCCACGTGTACGCTCCAGATGCCGCTTTTCAAATCACGAGGTAACAATATATATATATATATATAAATAATTTTTAAATAAATACTTATTTGATTCAATGTAATTATATTAAAAAATAATAAATTTTATCTACTCCAGTGCTCAATATTGCTCCAGCCTCTCCCGGGAATATCTTAATTAATAGTTTATATCAATTTCTTGTGATTAAAAAAATATAAATATTAATTAATTAAGGGTCAATATGATGAATTGTTTGAATTATAAGGGACAAAATGAATATAAGTATACAAAAATTTTCCTTGTAATTTTTTGTATACTTATAAAATTCGGATGAGTTAATGTTTTTTGTTCCAAGCGTTTAATTAAATCAATGGCTAAAAGATGAACGGCCTGAATATTATGTCGATCCCGCACAAACTATTCAACTGATTCATTTATGCGTACTTCCGTATGGCTGATATTATGCGACCGTCAAAATCGGTGAATTATAACTCAGGGATTTTGGATAAAATCTTCACTTTTCAGAATACCGCCCGCACGAATATCCGCAAAACAAATTTGTATGCGGATAATTAATGCCAATAGTCCATGCGTCACGCGTATCTATACAAAAACTATTACTTCTTATATTTTACATAACAGATATCTCGTTTTAATATTTTTTTTATTCTAGTTTTGGTCATTGAAATTATAAATATATTACATTTTAACAGCATTATCAGTATCTCATTTGATTTTTTTTGTTAAAATTTTTCTTATTTTTTATTTATTCACTCTAAAAATATAAAATTATAATATATTAAAAACCCAAAAATATTAATGATGTAAAATAATCTTAAAATATAATAATTTAAAATTAATATTTCAGAATCTACAATTTAAATCTGGAATAGCTATATCATGTCTGTGAGTTTAAGACTTATTATCACACAGGTCCACGTTTTTTAAATTATAATATCGAGATCACTAGTTTTTAAAAAATTATCATACGTGCTTTTTTTATTTTTTTATTATTAAAAAAATTCTAAAATTATCATTATATATTCTTCTCTCTCTCTCCACCCGATCCGGCGGCTGCCCCACCCCTCGCAGCCGCGCTCGATCGCAGCGCCACCGCGCGCGGCCGCCGGATGGGGAGGAGAGAGGGTGGGAGTCTCTATTTCCTCCCGATCTAGCGGCTGCGCCACCCCGCACGGCTGCCGGATCGGGAGGAAAGAGAGACTACCCCCTCTCTCCTCCCCATCCGGCGGCCGGGAGACGCCGCGTGGCGAGTGTCAGTGGCTGCGAGAAGCGGCCTGAGGCCTCGCGGGGTGGTGCGGTCGCCGGATCGAGAGGAGACCCCCTCTCTCCTTCCGATTCGGCGGCTGCGTGACCCAGCCTGACCCCTGGCAGTGTCGTGCGGCCGCGCGAAGCCGCCCGCGGCTGTGCCGGGTGGGGCGGCCGCCGGATCGAGTGGGGAGATAAATGTAAGGGTATAATAGTAATTTTAAAAATATTTTAATAACAAAAAATAAAAAAAATCCGTATGATAATTTTTTTAAAAACTAGGGAACCCCGATGTTATAATTTTAAAAAAGTGTACCTTTGTGATAATAAGTTTTAAACTCAGGGACCTGAGTGTAATTATCAAATTAAATTTTAAAAAGTTAGGTTTAATTTACAATTCCTCTCTAACACCATAAGCAATTTAGCTTTTTTTTTTCTGAAACATTTAAAGTAATAATAATCTATATTAAGTATGCCAAAATAAAAACCAAATAATTATGTAATGGTTGTATATGAATTTTATATTAAATCTATGGAATAATTTAGCCTTATCCAAATAATAAATAAATAAAATATAAAGGTAAGTTACATTAAAATTCTTAAGTTTAAGATATAATAAGTGTGGTGATTCTAAATTTTTGTTTAGATTTGTAGCTTTTGATATAATTGTAAATTGATTTTTTTTTAATTTTGTTATTATTTAATTTTTTTAAATTACTTTTTACCCATTCTCCCCCTCTGTACCCTATGCAGTGATGATGTACTACAGCTGAAGGGCAGCTGGTGCGCTCAGCCACTAGCTATGTGCGGCTGAAAGATGCACATACTATCCAATCCAGCAATGATCACCCACAATTGATTTGCACTTCTGCATGAAGAGGGCGGGGGTGGGGGGGAGGGGGGAAGAGAGAGGGAGAGGGGTAGTTGCAACACTCGTGATCGAAGAGAGTAGGAAGTAATCGCCGGATGATGTCCTAAATAAAAGAATCATTGGGGCAAAGTGCAGCTCATGAGAGGTTTCTAGGCTTATAAATAATGGTGAGAGGAACATATAAATAAATCATTCCACATTGAAAAATGAAGGGAGCTCCTGGGCTGTATAAGTCGATAATTTGATCTCAAATTATAGAAACAACTTTTGGGAAAAAATCGTGAGACTAATGATCGAAAATTTTGTAATTAAGCGTGCTTAAGTTAGAGTAGCACTAGGATGGGTAACATCCTGGGAATTACTCAATTATACAGTTCTCTAAAATTAAAATGGCCAATACTTTTATATTAGAATCATGGGATATTACAGGAGTCATGCACCTCGTCCAATGGGTAGCTCATGCCCACTCCACTAGTTGTTTGCCAAAGCGGAAGAGACCAAACGAGAGAGAGAGAGCGCGCTTAGGGAAAGATAAAATTGTAATTTTATAAAATTTAATAATAATAAATTAAGAAATTTCTTTTTGATAATCAAAACTAAGATAATAAAAATTAAAATTCATAAATATAAGAGGGCTGGGGTTAGCTCTTTGAGAGTGAGAGAGAGAGATAGATAGAGTATAGGCCCCCTTTTCTTATTACAATGAGATTTTTATAGTTTAAACATATCTTAGATCAATATCTTCAAAGAAATGACTTGGAGCAGTCACTTTAGAAAAATGACTTCCGTCTCTAACATGACTCCAATGATGACAACGCACTCAAAGCATGGTGGCCTGCTCGTACATATTGCAAGGTCCCTGCAAGTCTGTCATACCTCTTAAAAATAGCATGAGGGCCTTTATTTATACTTGACTGTGTAGACAGTTCAACTTGGAGAGTTCAACTTGGGTTCTTCGGAGTGGGCTTTTCGTCATGTATCTGCCACTGAACTTCCCTTGTGCATTTGCCACATCGACATCCACATGTACGCTCTAGATGCGCTAACGCAGATCCAAATACAACATGCCTCTCCATCAGTCTTGGTGTGATGTGCATTGATGCACGTGCCACTTCCTGCAGTTGTCACGCACGCGGCGAGACTCTTTATAAATCACTTGTAGGCTAGCGCTTGGGAGTGCTTTCTTTCTGCAGGTAGAGTAATGATGTCTTTATATGAGAGCTTTTCTAAGGATGCTGATGACGAGATCCCACTTGCCAGCGCTCGTCTCAAGCGGGACAAGGGGCTCCTTGGAGGCTTGCTATTCAAGAGGAGGCGCCGAAGAGGCCTCAGATCAACTTCTCTGGTTCAGGGAGAACTCCCATTGAAGTAGGGAATTTGAGGGGCGCTGCGCGTGCTCCGTCGAGGCTTGCTTTCAAGGGCCAGAGCGAGGGCATTCACACAATTTCTCAAGTGGAGAATACCATCACCCTGGCAGACAATGAAGCACCACCAACTGCGGAAGTTGGGGTAGGTTTGCCTCAGATTCCTGCTCCAGCTGCAAAAGTCGCCGATGCGCCGGCGCAGGGCCAGGGGCCACCAGCAGTGATTCCACCTCCCATCGCTCCAACAGCCGGCCCAACTACTCCTGCTGCATCGACCCTGCCCGATGCTAGCTCCATAGGTTCTGCCGCACAGGTTTTCGCACAAATGGTTTGTCGCTGTCTTGACGAGATTGATGGGCACAACTCGCTGGTTGCAAGTGGGGAGCAGGCGGTGGCGGTTGAATAGAAGCTAATGAGGCCTTGGCGCTTTTACAAAGGTTGGAGCTTATAGAAGTAGACGAGACGATAGCCAACCTAGAATCGAAGTGCGCCAGGCAAGAGAGTGACTGGAGGTGGCATCGACGCAGACGAAAAAGCTTCAGAAGGAGAAGGTTACTTTGGAAGCCCGCGTTGAAGAGCTAGTCGAGGAGAACCACCATTGAACAAAATTTGCCTCGGCAGTTTGGAGCCTTCTCACAGTGCCAGAGTTCCAACTTCCTCCCTTATGGGATCTTTTTTCTCTCTCCTTTTTTTTGAATGATATGTTTGTAACAAAAAAAGTTATTTAATGGAACATCTTTTTAATATGTTTTGAATTTTGAATTTCGTGATGACTGTTGAGGCGACCAAGAGAGAACTGCCATGTTTAGTAGCCCTTGGCTTTTTAGGGCGGTAAGATAGGATGGCCAGATTGTGGTCTAGGGAAGTGGAACCATCGAGACGGGGGCTATAAAAGGTTCAGCGATCGCAGTGGTCCCAATCTCTATCATTTTTTTGTGATTGTGAAGAAGTCGCATAGCCGGGTGAAGGAGATGTAGGATGACTTCCAGTGTGTGGCCGGAGAGATGTGCTGCCTTCCTCTACACACCTTCGATGCGGAGGTTGAGCAAGTCTTGGGGAGAGATCCTCAGCTAGGACTAGAGTTCCCTTCGGCAGACGGGACCTTCATGACCCCGCTGAAGGGGAAGATCACAGTTTCCCTTCATTACCTTTGTGGCGAGCCGTTCCTCCCTTTCTAGCTTGATTTTGTGAACATCTTCAACCATTTTGGTATCAACTCAATGCAACTCCCTCCGAACGCGGTGACGATCTACTACCTCATCAAGGAGTTGCAGCGCCGAAGAATCCCTTAGGACATAGAGACCTTCAAGGAGGTTTTTCGGTAGGAGGCGAATCCTCATTTGCATAGGTGCTTCGTCTTGAAAGGGAAATACTTCCAAGTGTTCAAGGTAAGGGACACCGGCTTCACGGACTAGTACATGAGGGTTTTCTTCATCGCGGGCTAATACAGGAGGTTCTTCTTCATCGCGGGCTGATACAGGAGGTTCTTCTTCCCCGCACACCTAATGCTGATATTAAAGTAGACTCCTCCTCTCAAACTTCGAGGAGGGACAATAGAATGTAAATTTTTGTATTTTCCTTTTTTGCATGGAACAGCTATAACCTTTTCATTGTAAATAAAAGAATATTTTCTTTTATTCAATTGTTGCTTTCTTCTGTAACAGCTCCATTGTGGATGAGTATTGGTTAGTTTGGGTTCTTAGTGAAAGGGAGACTTTCTAGACACTAAGCTAGGATAGGTGGCCTAGGACTTTGAGAAGGGGAGTGCTCTTGACTGCCAGTCGCCTTGGCGCTAAGTTAGGACGGAGTGACTTGGGACTTCGAGAAAAAGAGTGCCCTTGACTGCTAGTTGTCTATGCGCTAAGTTCATATTGAGAGGCTTGAGACTTCAAGAAGAGGAGTGCCCTTAATTGCCAGTCGCCTAAGCGCTAAGTTCAGATTGAGAGACCCAAGACTTTAAGAAGGAGAGTAACCTTGACTGTCAGTCGCTTAGATGCTAAATTTAGAATAAGAGGCATGGGACTTCGAGAAGGGGAGTACCCTTGACTGCCAGTCACCTAGGCATGAAGTTTAGATTAAGAGGCTTGGGACTTCGAGAAAGAGAGTACCCTTGATTGCTAGTCAGCTAGGCGCTAAGTTCCGATTAAAAGGCCTGGGACTTTGAGAAGGAGAGTACCATTGATTGCCAGTTGCCTAGGCGTTAAGTTAGTATTTTAAGATAGCATTTCGTATCATAGCCAAAGCTTTGCAAATGGTGTACAATTTTTTCATGGATAGAATTTTTTGATATTGTTGTTGCTCTATGTTCTAGGAAGAAGAGTGTCACCTTGCCTTGCTAGTTTGTAGGTGTTCGATTCCAGTATATTGTGGATGATGAAGAGGCCTTCCCAATTGGAATCGAGCTTTCCTAATGTCATATCTCTTCTAGCGACATTTTTTAACTTCAAGACAAGTTCGCCTTCTTGAAATGGCCTTCTCTAGATGTGTTTATTGTAGTATTTTGCGATCCGCTGTTTCTCTTCGACTTGTTTGAGTGTAGCCAGATCTCTATTTTCTTCGAGACGATCGAGCTCGAATCTTCTATTGTCGTCATTCTGCTTTTCCCACTTTAGGAG
Organism: Apostasia shenzhenica; assembly: GCA_002786265.1. Lineage (NCBI taxonomy): Eukaryota > Viridiplantae > Streptophyta > Magnoliopsida > Asparagales > Orchidaceae > Apostasia > Apostasia shenzhenica. The sequence goes on from KZ451950.1 coordinate 10,981,581, forward strand.
AGCTTGAGGCTCGAAGCTGCCGGTGTGTTCGACATGGGGGAAATAGACTCCAGTTCGACTGAGATGAGTGTTTCCCCACCGAAAACTAGAGAATACAACATTTGACTAGTGGCAGTCGTTGTCATGCAGTTGATTCCCCAAATTACTGCTAGCAGCTCGGCGGCCCAAGATGACCCAGCCCCTTCGTTTTAGATTTATGTTATTTTCAAAGCAGAGGTCTCGAATAGCGTGGCTTGTGACGTTCCGTTGTCTCAAGCCAGGGAGAGGGGAATCCTAAATCGACATATGAGTTGTGTCCATATGAAGTTTCTCACACCCGCACTGGTTAGTTGTGCTATTGCCTTGGCCTCCACCCATTTGGAGAAATAATCAGTTGCCAATAGCACGTGTCGCAGATTTCTGCTTGATTTCAGAAAGGGTCCCAAGAAGTTGATCCCTCACATCAAAAAAGGGCCAAGAGCTTACTAGAGGCTGTAGTTGTGTCGCAGGTTGCCTTGGAATGTTCGAGTAGACTTCACACTGAGAGCACCTCTGGCTGAACTCCTTGGCGTCCTTGTGGATGCTTGGCCAATAGTATCTCTGACGCAGGACTTGCAGAGTGAGGTTCCGTCTGGCAGCATGGGTCCCACATTCGCCTGAGTGGATTTGTTCGAGCACAGTTTTGGAGTCCTCTTTTCTAATGCACTTTGCCAGGGGCCACAAATAGCAATGCTTAAATAATTGCCCCTGTAATAAAACATACCTTGCGGCCCTTACCCAGCATTGTGCCTGTCGATTGGGAGTTCCCCTGTCTAAAGGAACTGCAAGATTTCGTCCATCTAGCTTTCGGGATTGGAGTTGACATTGAAGACCTCATGATCATCACAGGCAGATGCCAAGATGTCTTGGGCATCTCCCCTTTCCTTCTTGGCCAACTCATCTGCGAGAGTGTTCATTTCATGGGAATGTGAAGTAGGAGAGCCTAGGCGAAATACTGCAACATGCTTTTGGACAATTATAAATACTTCCTTAGTATCCCATCTTTTGTCTGATAGATCCCCCTTAAGTAGTTTATCATCAGCTTGGAGTCGATGTATATGCGGAGGAACTAAGCTCCAAGACCTCTAACAAACTTGAATTCGACGATGAGGGCCTCATACTCAACCTATCTGTTCGTGATGGGGAATTGGATTGCCCAGGGGCTGGTGAGGCTGAAGCCAATCCTTGAGTGTGTTGTTCGCCGGAAGCTCCGTCGACATTGAGGATCCAGGGTAGCTGGTTCTCTAGAGGTTCCGGTTGTTCTGTGGTGACCAGTTCGGTGACAAAGTCAGCAAGCACCTGGCTTTTCGAGGTTGATCTAGAAAAGAAATCCACGTCGAACTTCGAGAGCTCCATGACCCACTTCGGCAACCTTATGGAGACTTCGAGGGATTGGAGCACTCAGCGAAGGGGCTAGTCGGTCACCACCTTGATGGAGTGGGCCTGGAAGTAGTGGCGCAACCTGCGGGCGACAACTATTAGTGCAAAAGAAAGCTTTTCGAGAGGAGAGTACCTCATCTCAGTGGCATTCGGCATATGGCTGACATAGTGAATAGGGTGCTGTCGGCTGGCTTCTTCACAGACGAGGACTGCCTACACTGACGAATCCATAATTAAAATTTTAATTAGCTTCTTGTGATTAAAAAAACATAAATATTAATTAATTAAGGGTCAAAATGATGAAATGTTTCAATTATAAAGGACAAAATGATATAAGTATACAAAAATTTTCCTTGTAATTTTTTTTAGGGCAAATTACACTCAGATCCCTGAGTTTAAGGCTTATTATCACACAACTTTATGTTTTTAAAATTATAACATCGAAGTACCTTGCTTTTAAAAAATTATCATATGGATCTTTCTTTATTTTTTTATTATTAAAAAATATTAAAATTACCATTATACCCTTACCCCCTCCCTCTCCACCCGATCCGGCAGTGGCGCGGATGCGCTGCACCGGCGGCGGCGGCGCGGGGTCCTACGGTCGTCGGATCAGAAGGAGAAAGAGGGGGTCTCCTCCTGATCATTTGACGGCTTCGCGGGGCGGGGTGGCGACTACGCGCGGCCGCACAAAGCTGCCAGAGGCCGCGCGAGGCCGCCGACAGTGTTGCGTGGCAGCGCAAAGCCTCCGGCGGTCGCGCGAGGTGGCATGGCGCCTACGCCTGGCCGTGCGACTGCCGGATCGGGTGGAGAGAGAGGAGGCAAAGGTATAATGCTAATTTTAAAATTTTTTAATAATAAAAAATAAAAAAGGACCCAGATAATTTTTTAAAAATTAGGGACTTCAATATTATAATTTTAAAAATGTGCCTTAAACTCAGATACCTGCATGTAATTTGCCAATTTTTTATTATAAAATTCGGATGCGTTAATTTTTTTTTATCCAAGCGTTTAATTAATCAATGGCTAAAAAAAGAACGGCCTGAATCCACAATAATCTAAACACGTGCAAGCGTTGCCATCGATTCCGCACAAACTTTTCAACTGATTCATTTATGCGTACTTCCGTATGGCTGATATTATGCGACCGTCAAAATCGGTGAATTATAACTCAGGGATTTTGGATAAAATCTTCACTTTTCAGCCTACCGCCCGCACGAATATCCGCAAAACAAATTCGTATGCGGATAATTAATGGCAACAGTCCATGCGTCACGCGTATCCATACAAAAACTATTACTTCTTATATTTTACATAACAGATATCTCGTTTTAATTTTTTTTATTCTAATTTTGGTCATTGAAATTATAAAATATTATATTTTAACACCATTATCAGTATCTCATTTGATTTTTTTTGTTAAAATTTTTCTTATTTTTTATTTATTCACTCTAAAAATATAAAATTATAATATATTAAAAACCCAAAAATATTAATGATGTAAAATAATCTTAAAATATAATAATTTAAAATTAATATTTCAGAATCTAAAATTAAAATCTGGAATAACTATATTATGTCTGCGAGTTTAAGACTTATTATCACACATGTCCACGTTTTTAAAATTATAATATCGAGGTCACTAGTTTTTAAAAAATTATCATACGCGCCTTTTTTTATTTTTTTATTATTAAAAAATTCTAAAATTATCATTATATTCTTCTCTCTCTCTCCACTCGATCCAGCGGCCGCCCCACCCCTCGCAGCCGTGCTCAGTCGCAGCGCCACCGCACGCGGCCGCCGGATGGGGAGGAGAGAAGGTGGGAGTCTCTATTTCCTCCCGATCTAGCGGGTGCGCCACCCCGCGGTTGTTCGTGGCGGTTTCATTTCAAGGATAGCCTGTATCTTTTCAGAATTCTCCTCGATCCTCCTGACCGACACCCTGTGGCCCAGAAATTTACCATAGCCTGCATCGAAAATGCTCTTCCATGAATTCAACTTGATGTTGTAGGTGCGGTAGGGGTCGAGTGTTTCGCGAAAGTCGCTCAAATGTTCCTCGCCACTTCTGCTCTTGATTAGAATGTTGTCCACATAAGCCTCTACGTTGCGCCCCTTTTGATATTGAAGACATTGTCGACCATCCACTAATATGTTGCCCCCACATTCTTCAAGCTGAACGGCATGACCTTGTAGCAGAAAGTTCCCTGATCTATTATAAACGAGGTATGCTTCTCGTCTTCTTCAGCCATTTGAATTTGGTGGTAGTCGGAGAAGGCCTTCACGAAACTCATTACTAAATACCCCGCCGAAGAGTCGACGAGCCTGTCTATAACAAATCCTTGGGGCAGGCTTTATTCAGGGTAGGCTTTGTTCAGGCTAGTGAAGTCCATGCACATTCGCCATTTGCCCGTACTCTTCTTACGGCCACGACGTTCGGCAGCCATGACAAGTATGCGATCTCCCTGTTCAAGCCGGCTGCGAGGAACTTTTCGACCTCTTGTTTGATTGTTCGCTGCTTCTCTCCTCCAAAGCTCCTTTTCATTTGTCTAATGCGAGAGTCACGTCGGTTTTGAGGCTTAATCTATGTTCGACAACACTCCAGTCTATCCCAAGTATGTTCCTAGGTCCCCAGGCAAAGACATCGAAGTACTCAGAAAGCAGCACTGTTAAAGCAGGCTTTTCATTTTCAGAAAAGTCTTTAGAGATTAGTACAGATTTTTCCATCAGAGATGATTACATGGTCATTTTGGTCAACAGGAGGCGGAGTTTGGTCCCTGGGATCCAGGTGATCTGTGTGGAGGCGAGAGCTAGCATCGAAACATTTTCTAGCTCCTACTCTATCACCCCTAATGGTGGCGATGCTGAACGGTGTGGGGAACTTGATGCATAAGTGGAAGGTGGAGAGAACCATACGGAATGCAACCATCAAAGGCCATCTGAGAATTGCGTTGTACCCAGAGGGCGCGTCAATGAAGATGAAGTCAACTTGTTTTGTCTCCCACCTGAGGCCAACTTCGAGGGCGATGCGCAACAAGGCGTAGCCTGCAGGTCAGTAGACGTCTTCAGAAAAGCTAGATACAGTCATGGAAGGAGGGAGGGGCTTGTAGGGGCCGACACCCATTTCTTTAAAGCCACGTAGGTAGAGGATATTGACTGAGCTCCCCGTGTTGACCAGGGTTCGATGGACGTCGCATCCCTCGATTTCAGCAACAATCACGATGAGGTCATCGCGATTACCGCCTCCTTCGGAGAGGTCACCTGTAGTGAATGTAATGTCAGGCAAAGTTAAGGGGGCCACAGCGCATACCTGAGGGCAACTCGGAGTCTGGCAGGTATAGTTGAAGCCAAAGATCGACAACATAGCCTTCTTTCCACTGGCCTTCGATGATGTCGAAGCTGAAGGCAAGGCCGCTAGGGGCTCGTCCTTGGGGATTAGCACCCGCGCCATTTTTGATGGCAACTCTTCGACCTTTTTATAGTCGGTGAGGAAACCTTTCTCTTTATATTCATTAATGAGTGCCCGAAAAAAGCAGCACTCATGCAGGAGGTGATTGTAACGCTAATGAAACTTGCAATATTTGGTCGAGTCGTCGCTTGGTTGGGGTGGCTAGCGTTCGCCATGGTTCTGGATGAACCCTTTGACCTTAAGGATTGAGAATATCTCCTCAATGATGTACACCAACGTCGAAGTGCTAGGAGAATCACCATCAAACTTGCGCTTCCCATGAGGGGGGGGGGGGGGGGATTTCCAATCTCAAAAATCTCCTGTGAGTACTCTGCTCCGGCTTTGAGGTGTCGCCCTTTTTATCTTGAGGAGAGGTGTCTTCCTTCCTGACGCTTGCCTTGAGGGCTTTTGCATCCTCCAGATGAATGCGCTTTTCGGCTTGGGCCCTTGCCTCCATGAGCGTCTTTGGCTTGTCGTCTACAAAGGAGTCATATAGCTCATCTGGCAGTATGTTGTGGACAAAGATCATAGTTAATTTGTCGTATGTCCTTTATTTCCAGGTTCATCTTTGAGAACCGATCAACATACTCGTGCAAGGATTCATCTGGGCACTGCTTTACATACTAGAGCTCATGGATGGTTCGGAAGGTGGTTTTTGACGTGCTAAATCTGGTACGGAACTGCTCAGAGAATTTCTCAAAGCTCTGTATGGACCCTTGAGGGATTTCATCGAGCCAGCCCAACGACAGGCCCGTCAGGGCGGTTTCTGAATAAACGACACTTGTACACGTCTGAAATAGGATTGTCCATTGCTAGGGCGTTGTCAAAGCACTTCACATACTACGCTGGGTCGGTGAGGTCATCGTAGTCATTGACTTTAGGGGCTTATAACCGCGAGAAGTGGGTGCCGCCATTATCGTAGGTGAGAAAATTGTACTTGCTGAAGGAGTTGAAGGGTAAACTTCATGAAGACTCTCCCCCGCAGCATGAGTGCTGGCCTCTTTAGGGGGCAGTTCTTGGCCCACCTCACTCAGCGAAAGAGGGATAGAGCCCTTAAGTGGTAGGGCCAGAGGCAGAGGCCTCTGCTGCTGGAGGAGAGTTGGGAGATTAGCGAGGAAAGCATTCATCATTTAAGAGAGCGTGGCCACCGCATGCGTGAGAGCCTGGAGCTGGCGATCGCTTGCAGAAGAGTCTGGTTAAGGCATAGGTGTCGTCCGCTGCTCGACTGCCGGAGGGGTTTCGCCGTGGGCTTTCCATGGGTGGCTAAGAGAATAGGATTCGGTCTTGCATGAGGGCACCAAATTATTGACACAGTAAAAGTGTCAAGATCAGAAGAGTTTTTTCGTGAAAACTAAACAGGCAGAAAACCACATTGCCTATCTATCGACAGCTTGAAGAATTTTTATTAGAGTCAAGTGTTTACAAGAAAGTGAACAATAGTTGGCCTACAGCTAAGAGGGGAGACAAAGGGGGAGAACATTAGATAGGATCTGAGCCTCTTTTTTTTATTACAATGAGATTTTATAGCCTGAACTTGTCTTTAGGTAGTCACTTTAGAGGAATGACTTAGAGTGGTCACTTCAGAGGAATAATTTTCGTCTCTTACTTTACTCTAATGATGATTGTTAGCTCAGAGCGTCGTAGCCTTACTTGTACAGAATTTATCGACCCTGTAGGTAGACCATACTTCTTAAAAGCAGCATAAGAGCCTTTGCTTTGTACTTGACTGCGTGGGCAATTTGTCATTGGATATTCATCGGGTGGGGTTGTTTGTCTATGTCCTTTCGTCATGCGTCTGTCGCCGAATTCTCCTTGTGCTCTTACCATGTAAGCGCCTCTACGTGTATGTTTCAGATGTGCCAGCGCGAATCCAGGTGCAACAGAACGCAGAAAATATCGGCATTTAATTTATAGATTTCTTCCATTAATCAAGGCCGCAAAAATATCATCTTGCTAACCTTAATCCAACAGGAATCCTACAACACGTTGTGACCAATAGCGCTCTAGATACTGATCTTCTCAGATTCTTGACTGAGATAAGGTGGGATAAGGGCCAGAAATTCTGATTGGCCAGTTCAACCACTGGAGGAATCGCATCCGTTGAGTGTCCTTAAACAACCAATAGCCTACGGTCGGATTTGATTTCATCGTCAAGACCACAAGACTTCCCTGCCTTACAATAATGATAATAAAAATAACTGAGAGAGGACGTCTGCTGCGCGACTACACCAGAAGTCCAGAAAGAGCTTCGTGTTAGGAGATTAAAGATGGCGAGCATCAGCAGCACCCAGGCGTCGCTCGCCTTTCCTCGGCCAAGATTCCTAACCGGCTCGACCGGCAAGCTCGCACGAGACTTGGCTGGCGCTCGGGCGGCAGCGCCCAGCACCGGATCGAGTACCACCTCCCTCAAGGTCGAGGCCAGGAAGGGGGAGTGGCTCCCCGGCCTGGCCTCGCCGGCCTACCTCAATGGCAGGTGATTTATTGAATTTACGTACACGAGTGCAGGGGAAGAATGATAAAATTTGAAAAAAAAAACGAGAGGATTGATTAACGATGCCTGCAGTTTGCCTGGTGACAATGGGTTCGACCCCTTGGGAATGGCAGAGGACCCGGAGAACCTCAGGTGGTATGTGGAGGCGGAACTGGTGAACTCGCGGTGGGCGATGCTGGGAGTGGTAGGGATGCTGCTGCCTGAAGCGTTGAACAAGATCGGGATCATCAACGCGCCAAATTGGATCGACGCCGGCAAGGCCGAATACTTCGCCTCCTCCTCCACGTTATTCGTCATTGAGTTCATCCTCTTCCACTACGTCGAGATCCGCCGCTGGCAGGACATCAAGAACCCCGGCAGCGTCGACCAGGACCCCATCTTCAAGAACTACAGACTGCCCCCACATGAAGTCGGCTACCCGGGGGGCATCTTCAATCCCCTCAACTTCGCCCCCACTGTCGAGGCAAAGGAGAAGGAGCTTGCCAATGGTGGGTGAAACGAAGAGAATTAAATGTCAATAACTAGTTCAATTCACAACATATACCTGCATTTTACATATTCTACGAATTAATGGCCGCAGGGAGACTGGCGATGCTGGCGTTTCTGGGATTCGTGGTACAGTACAACGTCACCGGAAAAGGACCTTTCGAAAACCTCCTGCAACACCTCTCCGATCCATGGCACAACACCATCATCCAAACATTCATCAGGGGCTGAACCTCATCTACTACTATCTATAGCTCTCTTTTAACATTTTATCAATGAATCTTTTCCTCGCCTCACGCTGGTTGCAGTCTTTTCTTGTCCATGAGTTATTTGGATGTAGAACTTCTACATATATATGATGTTGAAATTCCAATTTACGCAAAACACAAGTGTTTTAAATATCGACCTCTTTCAGCTAGCAGGCAGCCTGTTCGATTAAAAATATGCATGTTATAGAAAGACAAAAACCAAGTATATTACATCGCTGAAAATATGAACAGTTTAGCATTCAAAAAAAAAAAAAAAAGAGCAGTTTGAAATAGGAAATTATTGTGTTGAAAACAAAAAGGCCGAGCAGTGACAACTACAGATGCCATATTTTAATACAGTAATTCTGGCCTTCTGGTTGTACATTTTCCAAATACAATGCTCAATATTAAGCTCCCAATTCTAATCGTGCTAACATGCTATAATGCCATGTTATCTTGAACGTTTTATATTTGCCTATGTCATCCGTAGCTCTACTTCTCACCGAGTTCAACACGTACACCCTCCTACCCTACAGTATAACCGTTGAAAAAGCATTACGTCCAAGTCTATAGGCTTGTTTGGTTGGAGGATGAATTTGGGTAAGGAAAGAGAAAATAATTTATTTTATAGAGTTGATGGGAAAGAAATTATTTTTAATATTAAGAGGTGTGTAAGATGTGAAATAAAGTTGATTTTAAAGTTGGAATTTGTGTTGGATGTGAAATAAAGTTGATTTTTAAGGTTAAAATTTGTGTTTGATGTAAAATAAAATTATTAAAATTTATAATAAATTTAAAATATTATTAAGATATTTTTTTGCCCATTTTTGGGCTCATGCCAAACAACCGTATTTCAGTTCTACAAGGAATGCACATTCCTAAAAAAAGATCAAAATCAACATGCAAGATTTCAACAACTTTAATGCACAGAATGTGAAAGCTACCGTAGGATGAAGTAACAGGGATGGAAGGGATAACAAAATACAGAAACAGCGTATGCTCTTGCCTCAAGATGCTGATGATGGAGATTAGGAACAAATGATCTTATGATGTGGCTAAAGGAAGCAAATAATATTGATATTTTCAAAATGCATCAAAAACTATGATTCAATTCTATCAAACATCACAAATCTACATGAAGTTCACACATATTACAGATAAATACAGCAATAACACAAACAATTCAAAAAAAAATGATCATTAACTCCCTGAGATGTTTTCAGGAGTAGTAAAACCAATCATCAGGAATTGAAGCGGTGCAAATAGCTCTCCTATTGGGTAAATATGTTCCAGTGATGATCCGGTGACAGGTTTTCCTTAATTTTTTCAAGTTTCTTGAGAATCTCTAAGAATGATGGTCTTTGATTCATATCTGCAGCCCAACATTGCTCTGTCAATCTAGCAGAGGAAGGCAAAATAAATGTTAGGAAAACTACTTCATAAAGTTGGCAAGATATTGGATACAAAATATAATATAGAATATTTTATTTGCAAAAAGATAACCAGGGAAAAGATCAAGCGTGCATGGAAATTTCTGCTGTAGAGAGCATCAAAAACTTTTTTAAGTTCCAAATTTTTCCATGTTGAACCCTATTTCTAATGGAGGGCATTAAAGATTTAATTATAGCCTAGACATTTTCTGTGTGTCAAAGAGAGCTACTTCAAGAGCCTAAAACCTACAGAAAAAGCAACTATACATAAAAAGATCAATGGGCACAATTTGCGAGGGCACAAAGGGAAAACGGCTTACTCCCTCAACTCCAGGATGTATCCTTTTGAACGAAATGTTGGACGGCGTCCCTCAGCCACAAACTTGGCAGCTTCATAAGGTTCGTAGTTAGCAAGTGGAGGATCTCCTTCAAGCATCTATTTGTACATGGCAGCATCAATATGCAATCATGTAAAACACTGGATATAGGTAGCTATCAATTACCTTTAAGCCAGCATTACCTCATAAAGTATCATTGCAAATGAAAACACATCAACTTTCTTATCATATTTCCTGTGTTTGAATACTTCAGGCGCCATGTAGCGATCTTCCATTCTCATAAAGGATAAGAATATCAGTTCATTAAACAATACTGCAATATTTCCAGAAGAATGAATTTTGACACCTACAGCTTCCAGTTTCTCCAGTCATTTTGTATACATCATGTGAGTTCTGGACTCTTATGAGCTTGCTTAGCCCAAAGTCTCCCACCTTTAGATGATCTGCATTGGAATTTACCAATAGGACATTCCTGAAAATCTTCTTGTTCAGTAAACATGAGTACTATACCATGGTAAGTAATTTAAGGATAACCAACAGACTCACCTTGGTTTCAGATCCCGATGAACTATGACATTGGGCTCATTATGAAGATAAGCCATACCCCTTGTTTAAGTACACAAACAGATAAGGATGGATAAGCCACAAAACCACAAAAGCATGGTCTTGTTAAAATAAATGTTGTTGGTCCCGAGTAATAAAAAAATATATCCATATGTTGGCATATTCGCATTCTGCTCTATAACTAGAAACAAGCTAAAGTGATTTCAAACCTCAAATAAAAATATGACTAACACAAAGAAAGTTTCATATACTCCTGACCGTAAATTACATAAAATCCCCTTGAGTTAGCATTATTTATAGAGTGACAGGTCTACTTTCAAAAAAAAAAGAGGTCTACTTTAACTTAAAGCATCACATCTCTTTTTGAACTTCAATGAAAGGAAAAAAGAAAAGACTGACACGATAACAGTAATGTCCTGACTGACAGCATCCATAATTTATCTTGTTACAATTGCAGTCCCCATATGAATTAATAGTAATCCATAGCAGGTATGTGTCGAGCATTCCATCATGAAAATAAGTTTTATCCAATGAAGTTATAAAGATGCGTGCAGAAGTAATTTGGATGAAATTACAGTATAGATTGTTATTGTCCCAGAAGTAGGAATGATTTCCATGTCTTATTATGGCGTTAAAAAACTATAGCTGCTTTTGCTACTTAATCTACTTACGTGGTTTAAATCTTTGTATGCTCACAATTAGATATGGAAGCTCTGCCTAACTAATTTTGGAATGTAAAGCTATACAAATATAGTAAAGAACTCAAACTAGGGCTACCACTGAGTTGAATCTGAGCAAGTTGGCCTCAACCAGCAACCCAGATTCTCAATTTTTCAGTTCAGTCAAGCTGAGTTACTAACCTTACATCTTAAATTAGACATGCTGTGGACAGTGCTGTAGACACCAAAGTGCCAGTTATGGTCAAAAAGTTGATGATTGGCCAGATCGCAAGTTCACCATAAAGACCAGATCAACTTGATCCAGCCTTATTTTAGCTTTGCAAATTGCCACAATATCTGAACTTATCATAGTGTGAAGGAGATTCTACTCCAGAACCATCCACCAACAAAAATCCAAGGTTTGAACACAGCAAGAGGGAAGTCACTATTATGCAAGCTCGTCCTTGTGGAAGGAGTGTCTGAAGAAGCCAGTAGCTCTGACACTACCTCCAAAAAAAGATTGTCTGAGGATGTGTAAGAGGACTAAGAAGTAGCTAAATATATTCTACGGTTTTAGGAGATAAGGGAAGAAATGGAATAAACTCTCTTTAATCATGACTAGTTCCTCAAAAATCTGAATGAAATCAACGAGGAATACTTTAACGATATCCCTCTTAATCTCAACAAGAAAAGAATCATACCAGTCCCATCAGAAACATGAATTCAAAGATGGGATTATTTTTAAAAGAGTGGAGATAAAAGATCATTTTATCGACCACTTTTCTCATCGATCACTTCTCCTTTGATGTCCTTACGTCTATGAAAACAGGGTGAAGGAACCACAACTAAGAAATCAGCTCAAAAAAGAGTTTCATTTTTTCCAATGAAGAGATTCTTTCAAGCAACATTGAAGGATAGCTTTGGCCCATACTTTCAGTCAAGACCCAGTCTTTCTAAAAATATAATAAAACAGGAGTCTTCATTAAATTTCCTAACTTGAATTCACACAAGAAGTTCTTTCATAAAACTGAACATTAGATATTTGTCCAAGTTTTTTTTTATTCTTCCTATTCATCAACATTCATGATGCGTCATATTCTAAAAGCATTAGTATATTTCACACGCAAGTCCCACTTTGTGAAGACTATGGCTTGCTGCTTTCCCTAAAAGGGTTAAGATATAGGGCTCATTTGGCTAAAAGCCAAAATGACTAAAGCCATAGCCAATATGTTTTTGTTATTAAAATAATATATAAAAAACATTTTATATCTCAGACAAAAAGGGCCTATCAAAGATAGCTGAAGAGGTGAAGAAGTTGGCTCAAAAAGCTAAAGAAAATAGCTTGAAACCTGAAGAGTATGAGGTGGGAACATCAATTCTTTAGTTCATCATTGTAATAGCACTTTCTCTATTTCTTATGAATTACTTTCATTTATTTTTGAAATTCTTTTTTTTTTTAATTGAATTACTTTCATTTTGCAGGGTGGTACATTCACTGTTTCGAATCTGGGAGGACCCTTCGGAATCAAGCAATTCTGTGCTATAATAAATCCTCCACAATCATGCATTCTGGCTGTGGGCTCAGGTAAGCCTCATAAATGGACTGGTGCAAGAGAGTCATCTACCCAATCAATTGTTAATGTGTGAAGTAACATTGTGGACATGTACACTCAAATAATGACAGCATCGGGAGGATGACCAACATCTTAGATGGTATCATGCAACAGATCATCGTTGAGTTTGGAAAATAGTGAATCTGCGTGGTCGAAGGGTGGTTTCTTGATCAATAATACTTTATTGTTCATATAACACTTAAGCAACTAGGTTAGGTTGATGGCTGAAGCTAATCAGAGGGGATGAAGATCTCATTTGTTTGTTGTCCGCTCTTCATTGTTTTGCGCACATCGTCGCGCAAATCCGCTGACAGGAGCTCTCAGATCTTGCTACATGCATGATTTAACCTCATTGGTCCCACGAGTCTCCACTTCGCTAACTCCCGTACGCTAAGCCCGTGCGAAGCTCCTGCCGCCCTAATTGAGCCTCCCTTCCAAGCTGCCGAGCTGTCATGCTGCCTTGTGATTTCACTTTCCCTTGTTGCTATCGCTCTCACCGAACTTCCTTATCGAGCTGCCAAATCACATAGCTGCCTTGTGCCGCGTTGCATGAGGCATAGTCACGTAGATTAACGGGCTTGTTTTGCCTCTTTGCCTGCCCTACTGAATCGAGTCGCACGAACAGCTTGCTTGCATGCACTTATGCAGCTCGCTCAAATAGCCCTAATTTGAAGAAAAAATTACATTTGGGTGCCTCAATTCTTTGGTCTAAGTATGAATTTAAGAATGAAATATTTTATTAATAAAAAAAGAAATTGGAAACTACAAATCAAATATGGCACTTAATATAGAGTTTTCAGCCGTACACTAATGGACATACATAAAAACAATATTACATGTTTACTTAAAACAAATACTCAAAAGGATATGGAATGAAACATAATTATCCCCGCTAATTTAAAATATCAATTTTGATTCTCTATTTTTGTGCCAAAATTTACAAGTTCACATTCACACTGATCGATGACTAAATCTTCATCATTCTGTGTACTAACACCATCATCTTCTCAATTAAAGAGCACATTATTCAACTTAAAATTCAATCTTAATCACTCGAATTAGCTTGTAAACGCCCATGTCTATTAAAGTGTAGGAACGCTTGCATATGTAACAGCATATCCAATTGCCAATATGATGCATCAATTGCAAGGGATGCCATTACCCTTTGCCCATTTACACAAAACCTAGACTCCAATGTAGCATATTACAAATAGGAAATGACCTTAACAATTAATATCGTCGAAGGGGGGCCGAAGATGGAGAGGCCCTAAATGTCCTTGAAGTTGATCCACTCGACGGAGGATGAGCAAAAGTTGTCATTAGCGACAGTGGTGCTAAAGTCCATGATGTTGTAGGCAGCCATTGCAATAATGTTGAAGGAAAGGAAGATGGGAAAGATGTTGAGAATGGAACTCATGATCTTCTTCATCACCATTGCGTTGCTACCATTAGAGAGCGCCAAGGGGAAAGAGAGAACAAAGAAGGGCAATGGAGGGGTAGCACTCAAAGCTCACACGGACACCATCATCTTTCCTCCGCTTCCCAATTCCAACCCCTCCGCACACAGCCTATGCGCCCTCGTCATGGTGAGCTCAAATCCGGAAGAGGTCAAGCCCCACGTTCATCAACAACACTTCTTCTCCGAGCATTACATGACCTGTGCACCATCTCGCAGCTCACACGCTCCAGCGAACCCATGATGCACAATCTCATGGTCACAGACCTCACCAACTTCCTCTAGCTTCCTCTTAGATCTCATCTCCTCGCCAGCCGCTTTCCTTGCTAACTACTCTCCTCATCGGCTTCATCGCTGGCTCTTTCTATGATATCTTAGTATCAATAGCTATCTTTGTAACCTTACCCATCTTTACAATCAAGGGATCTCTTTCGAACTACATTTTTGTCTTTCTAGGATCACGCACTTTATCTTAACTGAAGTAGCCGACCAAGTGCGATCCTTTCTCCTCGTGATCGTGAAGCTTGTAAGAGATTGCGAAGCTAATCCTCTCTTCTCGCGATCACCGCAATGCTGATCTTTCTCCCAGCAATCGACCATAGAGTCTTTATCTCTTTGCGTAGACTTTCGTGGCACTGGTTATAGCACTGATCGATAATTACACTCTCTCTGGGCTTCCCGCAACTATCTTACTTGTGACTGCCTAGCTCCTCGCAATCATCATGCACACAATCCACATCTCATGGCAGCAGCTACTCTACCCGACGCCTCATTGCTCCTCTCTCCCACACATCATCACTTGTGCGTTGCAGGATAGTCTTTGTCGGGCTCCTCCTCTTCCCGATTGCCTCATTCTCAACTACCCTCGTCGTCTGAAGATCTTGTTGGCTCACCTCTCAAATCTCGCAAACACTTCTTTTGGCCACTCTTCGACTCACTGCTCCTCTTAATGGTAATAAAAGAATATGCTCATTTAATTCTCAACTATTTATAACAAAATGTATCTATAAAGACATATGCTCCAGCTTGAGCAGGAGTGTTAGAAAATATTCTAGAATTATATAACTCTTATCTATATTTAAATTATTTAGGCTTGTCATCTATTTATTTGGTCATCTATTTTGTAACTTTGTATACCTATATATTGTATTAATCTCATATATTATAAATAGGTTTCTTTCTTTATTCTGGTAGAATAAAAAATTATCATATTCCAATCAACAATAAACTTCAATTACAAATAATATACATTCAATTTGATGTAAATTCATATTTTTCAAAGTTGTAAAGCATTTTTGGACTTTAGTACATCGACTCTTCTAAGAACTACTGATTTGTTTTGTTCAATTTATATTAATATTGTCTCTGTTGTTTGTAATTTGGACATAAAGAGAGCTTTAAACAAAAAGGTAAAGGCGTAAATTATATCCCATGAAAAGTTATAATAAACGTGTTATATCAAAAGAGCTTATAACGTTGAAATTTGGAATGCAAAAATTATAAGTAAAAAGATCAGAGAAGGAAAAAAGAAGTATGCTAAATACCTGGCAATGTCAAGCGCAAAATTGATAGCTGTCGCTGGACCAAGAGAGCCTTTTTCCTTTAGAAATTGATGGAGATCCCCCTTTGACAGAAAAACACACACAAGAGATAAACATTAGATAGCAGGACAAAATCTTGCAAACATGCAACTGTACAGAAACATTAGATAGGCATTTGTACCCCACGCAGGTACTCTGTGATTAGCATCAGTGGTTTCCTTTCAGTTACCGCCCCTAAAAATTGGACGATATTTGGATGACGCAGCTTCACTAGCAAATTAACCTCATGTCTGAAGTCTTGGCTGAATCATTAAAACATGAATACTAGTTAATAATTCTTTCACATAAGTCATACACTTAACTTATTTGGGAACTACTGTTTCTCAGTTATAACCATAATAAACATAGTACCCCAAGTTATCATCAAAAAGAAGAAAAAAAACAAGAAAAGGAAACTAGGCATGTAAATACAATCAAGATAACTTAAAAGGCTGTGAATCAACTAACAAGCATATTCCATTCACCCGTCTGGTCATCTGATCAATTAAGGTTTTCGGTCAGGTAAAATGAACCAACAATAAAATATGAACAGAAAGCACTTTAATTTTGTTAGTTGGTAAGAACCTTTCCAAACTAAATAAACAAATTTTGACTGAACACATGCACGTGTGCATATAAGCACTAACATATTTGAAATAAGCAGATTTATGTAACATACATATATAAGTAGATATATATCAGCAGTATTATGAGATTTTGCCTAAAAGGTTTTGAAAACTGAAAAAATAGAAAACTAGAATTCACTGATCACCTCACAGTAAACAAAAAAAATTAATTGTAAACCAAAACAACTTTTATGGATTTAAATGAACTAATGCACAACCAAATAACTAGGGAAATTTAATAATTTAAGTTTGAAATGCCTTGCAATCTCCTGTAATGTAATCAGGATTTAGTCAAATCTCATACCATTGTAAAAGCTATGCATTAATGTAACATTGCACCATGTAAACAATTGAATTTTAATAGTATTGTGGAGCTACCATGGATGTTTTGTAATAACCTGGTTTTGAAGGATTTAAAATGAATAATTTTGGACCTATTTATAAGAGATTGGAAATAGGGGGACCAAATTGCAATTTTTCTAATAATTCAAGGGATAAGCTTGGGGGCTGCCAGCAGCCAGCAACCCGCCAGCGCCCCGTGCCCCTCTCCTCTTCCCTTTCTGCCGTGTGGCGCTAAGGAGAAAAAAAAATTGCTTTGTTTTCCCTGTGTTTTCCGCCTCCTCTGTTCCGCTCTTCTTCCGCCAGCCCTTCTCCGCCTGTTTCTTCCGCCAAAGCAAACAGCAGCAGCAATCAAGCTAGCTGCTGTAATCAGAGAAAGAAGAAAAAGAAGGAGAAGGAAAAGAAGAAAAAGGAAATTCTTTGTAAGTGGATTTTCATGGCTTTTGGATGAATTTATCGACTTTGCTTAGTTTTCTAATTAACATGAATATTCTGATATTGATTTAAAGAATTTCTATTGACTTAAAAATGTTTTGATATGTTTTTGATAACTGCATTGAACTCTATCCACGAGCTATATAATGACTGCTTGTGTATAAGAATGTTATAAGTTGGAAAAGAGCTTGTGTATAAGAATATTATAAGTTGGAAAAGAACTGTTTGATTAACACATGGAGCATGTTTAGTGCATATTTACAAAATGCTTATCTGTTTGGATTTCAGGAAATGCTGTGAAGACTAGTCAAGTAATTTGTGGGATTTAATCCCTCATTTGAATGAGCACCGTAACTCGTCATGTGGTTTGACTTCTTTGGTGCTGGAAGTCATTTCAATGTGGCCCATGACGGGATCTGAACTTGACTAGAATATGAATCTGTTCCTCTTTCGAGGATATCTGAAACCTCTGGCCAGTAGGTTATATATTGAATCCCAGCTGTGTATATTTAGTGGGTTATATATGTATTGCATTTCATATGCATTTCATCCGCTTGTGGCATATGAATTATCTTACTGTGTTTTTAAAAGTTATTTTGAAAGACCGATTTGACAAACTAAATAACTTTTTCATTTGCTGTGAATAATCATCTTACTGAGTTGTAAGCTCACTTCTTTACACTAAAATAATATGATGAACGACTCAGATTTTTTGTAATCTAATTATAGTTAGATTATTGAAAAATTATGATTACTCATTATAATAGAAATAAGTTAAAATGTGTGTATGTAAGATTTTATAATGTTTTTAGTGTGCATAGCGTAATTAACTAAGAATTGATGGGTAAGACATAAATAAAACTAAATGGTGTAGCATGTAAGTAATTATCCCTAAATATTTTCATATATATATATATATATATATGTATATATATATATATGTTCATGTTTGTTGTATTATTGTATCTATAACATAATGTATTTGTATCATCGTATCGTTCCCGTGCTTCATATATTTACATGCAAAATTTTCCTTCTAGATATGGGAATTTAACAAAATCAAAAGAGTACTAATACTGCTTAATACATCTTGGAAGGTTTAGGCAGATGGTCCATATTAATGTCCACATTGACGTATGAATACAGTTAATATCAACGAAATGTTAAAAACATGTGGAGAAAGAAAACAAGAAAGATGCATGATATAGCAAGATTTTCACAGAGTTTTCAAATAAGTTAGTTCATTTTCTCAGTAAATATAACAATTAACGAGCTATGATGATGGAATTTTGGAGAAGCACTTTGCAAACATAAGCATCCAAATTGAGTAGAAATAAGGCATTCAAAGTTTCGTGATCCTGAAACAAAAGATCGTAATATGGTGAGATTAAATTGGATAGTACTAAAATGTGAGAAATTCAAATGGGGTATTACTTCCCTAATAGCAAAGGTGTAGAAGAGAATGGGGATCACAAAATCAAGGCAAGGTTGAAATGCAGTGAAACAAGGGTTCTGTGCAAAGGGAACATGCCTATAATGTTGAACAGAAATTTTTATAGAACAGCTATTTAATTACCTATATTAAATACAAATAATTGCAGAGCATTTTAGTACAATATCCATGATATTAGAGAATTGAATGTGATATAACGATCTTAAATCCCTTAAATCATAATTTAACAGGTTAAGTAAAATAAAAAAAGTCACTGGATTTTCAATTTTGACAAGCTCAACTAAAGGATTCCTATAACAATAGTAATTGAATAATATGCATAAATCAATGTAAATTTTACATGATGCCATCCAATACATGATCACCACTTTATCCATTGGATAAACATAAATAAAAATGAATTTATAATTATAACTTTAACAATTTGATAACTATGGGTCTTCGGAGGATGGAAAACCATTAGATCATTTGCTTGGCGGTGCTCCTTTCTCAAACCAGAACGACTCAATCCATCAACTTTTTAGAGACAAGACAAATAGGTTGCTTCATAAATATGATTGGATGACCATCACTTTATTCATTGAATAAATACAAATAAATCAATGATTAGCATCAGTTTTATCAAATTATATGCAAAAACCAAATACCATCAATAAATTTTAAATGATGCCATCCATTGTAAATAAACATGAATGGATAATCATCAATTTATACAATGGATAAATATGAATAGAGATGAATGGATAAATATCAAGCCTGAGGCGTGTCTTTAAACTTAGTTCCCCAAAGCCAATTGATTTGGAATCACAAGCCTAACATTCATTACATGGTCAGAAGCTTAAGAGATTAAAACATCGCACAGACTGAACTTTAAAAGAATGAAGTAATCAAATAAGCATTTAAGAGATGCTAGTCTAGTCTTGATTTCAAACATTTTTTTGGTTCGAGTTATTATGCCAAGGGGTGCCGCTACACCTACTGCTCTAAAGCCAATTGATTTGGATGTCATTGTTGTAACAATCATTGATTTGGATGTCATTGTTGTAACAATCATTACGTAAACCAATTAGAATGTTTAAGAAATCAAGATATTGAACAAACTAAATAATGGATAATTAATTTGTATGAAAATTGCTACATTGTGATATAAAAATTTGAACTAAAATTCAATAAAATCCTATGTTATTTCTTTAAAATTTGTTGAAAGAAATTATTGTCATAATGAACTTTTTTACCATACTTTAATTGGCTAGGTGTTGTACTTTCTTGGGTATGATATATATCTATATCTGAAAGAACAAATTGCATTTGATGACGGGAACAATTTCTAACTACCCAAACTTAAATTCGATGGCAATAGCTGTAAATTGCATGTTAATCTTTCATCTATATGTATGGTTAAGGCGTTTAAGGCTTTGGTACTTTATAATATACTTCATTTTCAGAATAAAGTAATGCCCGGGAGATTGGTGGTAGAGTTTGCATCCTTGGTAAGAAAATTCTATAGCTCATACACATTAAAGACATAATACAATTTTGACATGCTGAGTTGACTCCAATTGGCTTTACTAGATCAATCATTTATTGGAGCATTGTTCAAAATTTCAACTCTTAGTTGATTTGGATATTTAATAGTTCAAATTTTAAAGTTTTTTTTTTATTCTTTGCTCCAAAATTAAAAATTATAATGATGTGAATTCGAACCTCAAACTCATCGGTTTCAAGCAAGCTTCCTCCCCAGTAGGCTAGGAGAAGCCCCACTTCAAAATTTAGATTTTATTTGATAGGTCCTTTTTGGTTGCTTCTATCTAGTGTGTTTACTAGAAGTTTCTTTTGATAAATGGATAAATCTATGTAACCCTTCAACTTTTTTGTTGGATGAAAGACAGAGAACCCTTCACTCTTTTGCATTAAAAAAAAATTAACATTTTATCCATTGGATAAATATGAATAAATATCAATAGATAAGTATCACCTTATCAAATTATATGCATAAACCAAATACAATAGCATAATTTTTTTATAATTGTATCTAATATATCATCATCAAATTCATCAATTGGATAAATATGTATAAATATGAATGGGTTAGCATCAGTTCATCCTTTGGATAAATATGAATAAGAACAAATGAATAATCATCAATTCACTATGGTAGGCCATTGGAATGGTTCTATCTGGAACCGATTCAGAATCATCACGGTTAAATCGGTCTGGTATCCAAACCAGCAATCAATTTTGAGTAAAACAAGTAAGAGAGGTGAATCAAATCGATTTTACCCACTTAAAGCTAGTAAAAGTAGTAATTTTGGTTTTACCTAGAATTAGTCCGACATTGAACCATCAAAAGTTAATAAAACCGGTGAGGAACAACTAAAACTGGTTCCCTGTAATGAATCGATGGTTGGACATTGTTTTTTTATTTCTTTTTTAAATTCTCTTTCCCCCCTTTTCTATAAATACCCCCACTCCTTTTATCATCCGCTCTCTTAATAAACTCTCTCTTCAACACCCTCTCAAATCTCTATCTACAAATTTTCAAAATTTTTAAAATGGCAGACATATGGAGGTTCTCGTGCTCAGATAAGTAGCGGAGGTGACTCAAATAACGATTATGCTCCTGATTCACAACCATGGCGGAAACACACGAGGAAGCTGGACCATTTTCCATACCTTTGCAGTTGTCAAAGGTCGCCGCCATCGCCACCAGCATGATGTCTCAAGCCTCTTGCATCAAAATAGGGTATAAGAATTTTTGAATACTGTCATTATATATCCTAATAAGCTAGATTTTATACATGTTATTCGTAAGTTTTGTAAAAATTTCTATTCTTGCAAAGCCAATGAATCTATAAATGGGAAGAGCATTTTTACAAATTTAGTGAAGTGTCACAAGTATGATTTGAATAATTACAAAAGTTGGTAGGGGGACAGTTACAGAAGGCATTTATGCAAGGAAAAGTTTCAAAAGCTCCCTCCGACTGGCAACAAAGATGTATAAATGATCAGCTTCCACAATTGCAGTACACACACAGCAAAATTAAATGAACTTCAATTTAGTTTAGGATTGCAAATCCAGTTAGATGAAGACTACAGTTTATTGAATAGGTATAAGGGGCCTCAAAAAAAGTTTCCCACCCCAGCCACCATAGTACATGGCATGTTAGCAACACAAGCGTCCACAACTACTTCGGAGTCAGCATTCTATTAAACAGGAAGAATTATTGGAGATCACCAGATCAGTCTGTCTCCTCCGATACTGCGTATGCTCACTTGTCTGAAGGATTAGTTTGATGCATAGCATCTAAACCAAATCTCAGAATAGGACGACGAGTTTCAAAACAAATCATCTTAGAAATAAAAGGAATATGCCAAATATATTCGTGTAATTTATAATGAAAATTAATTTTTTTCCAAATTTTTATTGTAACTTTTTGTGTACTTTGACAAAAAATAATAAATATAGTTTTCTTACCACTTTTATTTTTTTAGGATGATTTTGAAAAAAAAATATTTGAATTAATGGTCAATGTTAAAGTCAATGGTAGATTTTAAAGTACGATAAATTTTTTTTTAAAAAAAAGGAAGAATAAATTGGAATCACTCTGGAACCAGTAAGTGATTCGCGGTTCCAACATAGTTCTATAGCTTACTATTGCTAGGCTGAAACAAAACCAATTCAGTAGAGAAATCATCCCAAACTAGTTCTATCGACTCATGGCACTAGCAC
Source organism: Apostasia shenzhenica (assembly GCA_002786265.1). NCBI lineage: Eukaryota > Viridiplantae > Streptophyta > Magnoliopsida > Asparagales > Orchidaceae > Apostasia > Apostasia shenzhenica. Next base: position 11,003,872 of record KZ451950.1, read on the forward strand.
CACAAAACCAGTTTAGAACTTGTCCAATAGCCAGTCCTACAATTTACACCATCAATTTATTCATTTGATAAATAAATGTGAAAGGACAATCAATGTTATATCCATTGTATGATATGACAAATATGAATTTATCAACAAATAATTATTAATTCATCAAAAGGATAAATCTAAAAAATATTAATAAATAATTATCAATTTATCCATTATGAAAATATCAACACACCAATGGATGATTGTCAATTTATACATTTGATAATATGAATAAATAAGAAATGATAATTATAAATTTATCCATAGAATTATTATGAGCTTATCCATAACCTACAAGAGTGATATGTAATAAGAGAATGTTTATCAAATTAAAAAGAAAATTTTATAAAATTACTATGGCGTGTTTGGCAATTAAAAGACATTCATGTCGGATGAGAGGATATAATAGATTGGATTGTATTAGAAATGAATTGTCTCATGGGCCTGCACCTATAGAAGGTAAAACAAGGTAAGGACATTTAAAGTGTTTCAGCTATTGTTCATCATCAACCTCTAGAAACACTCATATGTAAATATCCATGGGTAGAAGTAACAATAACAAAGACAGGGGAGGAACAAAAAATGTCTTGAGATAAAGTCAACAAACATGATCTTGATGCATATGTTGATGCGGGACAGATGAATTATGATGCAGTTTAGAGATCAGAAATATTACAAAGCAAATTATTCACAAAATAATGTTAAATATTAGAGAATAATTTTGTGATGACTGAGAAATTATTTAAGCCCGCAAAAAAAAAATCAATTTCTTTTAAAATCTTAAATAAATTGGATCGAAAGTAATTGAGAAATTACCAATTCATATTAGGGCGCAATTCAGTTTTCAATAAAACAGAAATAAGGAACAGGATTGAGGGTCTCACAATATTTAACCAACAGTAATTTAAATTCGCTCAATAATGAAAGGTCGCACAGGTGGAATAAATTCGAATAAATCACAAGCGAGCATAAAATCCAGATTATTCGATTTTACCAGATTAAATGGTGGCGCGCTCAGGCAGGCGTGCGGTCAGGCGCACGGGCCAAGCGGCGCTACAGAGAGGTGCGCGCGGGCAGAATGCGTCGGGCGGAGCCGTTAAGGCGCGTCGGTGTAACAGGCGGTAGGCGCGATCGCACCGTCGGTGACGTCGAGGCACGACGATGCATCCACGTCAGATCGGTGTCGGCGAACTGGGCGCAGGAACGCAGGCTAGCAGGCGGAGTGGATGAGGAGTCAAGGTGAATGCTGGAGGTTGCAAGATGAATGAAATCGAGTCCGGAGTGAAGAGCTGAGGCGGGTGGAGTTTAGGGATTCTCACCCAAGGCCCAAGCCCTTCCCTATCCAGGATATCGATTCATTCCAGAATCAAATAATCCCAAGGGAAAACACAACTCAAATTTATTCAACATTAAAAAAATAAGAGTGACAGAGAGACGTTTATATAGGCCTCCATATAGACTGACTCAATAAAGAAAAATACATAATGTAATAAATTCCTCACACAAACGAGGAAATATTAAATAACATGCCTAAAATAATGATCACTGAAATAGAAACAACTAATATAAAATAAATGCGAGAAATAAAATCGTCCCAAAATGGAATCTCCAATCAATCAGAATAAATAGGAGATTTCCAATCTATCGAGTCAGCGATCCGCAGCATCCATCTTTCCAAATCCGTCATAATAGTCAATCAACCCAGATCGAAGCAGTATGGCTAGATCTCGGCCGTCGACGGTAAACTCTGTCAGGAATGAATCGACGGTCGATCATGGTGTCCCCACCATATGTGCTTACAAAGAGAATTGAATTGAGATTTGAAATTGATGCATCTTACTCCCAACGTAGCGTGAGACTACGGATTTGTTATTATTGTTGTATTTATAGAAGATTTATCTAACCATAAATATACTTTTTCTGATTATGTTATTTTCAGCGCTCAAATACATGAAATATGCTTGATATTTGAAAATTTTAAAGTTCATGTATAGCACTCACCCTCCTAAATGCAAGGTGCTTAGTAATGCAACATAGTTCTCAAAAAGAAATTATCTTTCAAGACAGTTGAAAAACAATTTTTTATATCAATACTCACATAACCAATCTATCATCTGATAAAGATGGAAGAATGCGCTTAACAGCAACAGGAGTCCCACGCCAATAAGCCTTCAAGATTTCACCAAAAGAACCCTGCAAGTATACCAAAAAAAGTTTTAGTTTTTAAGAATTAAATTTTGCTGAGATACCATCTTTCTTAGATGTAGTAAGTTCCAAGCAATCTTAGGAATAATAGAATCTTAATATTAAAATAAATAAAATACTAGGGTATGCTACGGAAATTTGGTAGAAAGGTCTGGGTTCGAGTAAAGTCACACATTTTGGTTGACTCAAAAAAATTCGATCTCCATCAAAGGATATATAAATTGATTAGTTGTAAACAAACTTTCTTGATTTGGCAATGACTTCAACCCAAGCCAAAGAAGGAATGTTGAGGTAAATTGATAGCATTATTACCAAATCTTGGGAGTGAGTTATTGAACAAAGTCTAAGAAGAGAACGAACCATCATACACTCAATTTAGTTTTATTACTGAAGATCAATAATGCAAAGTATCTTTCTTGAAGAAGCCTGATAGAAAGTATAAAGATGCTCGGAATAATTTTCATGCTATTTTTTACTGATTTTAGAAAAGCCTATAATTATTCTCAAAAAAAAAGAGAAAAACCTATGATGGAATACCGAGAGGGTTCTTAATGAGCATTGGAAAAGAAAGATGTTTCAATCATATATATTAATATCATCAACAACATGTATAATAAAGTGGCTATTAGTTTTAGGATAACATGCAAGAATTCAAAAGAGTTTCAGATTACTATTGAAGAGATTCATCTTTGATTCTTTATCTTTTCACTCTGAGTTGACTAAATATATTTAATGTGAGATTTTATAATACATGCATTTTGCAAATTTATAGTTAATGAGATTCATGAAAGAGTTACTCAGAAGTTGGAATTTTAGATAAGCACCTTAGAATGAAATAGACTCACAAGTAGAAGATTATATGCATTGTATACTTGATCTTTCAAAAAGAGATAATAATGTGTGAGACTAGGCAAAGGAGTAGCCCATCATGCAAACATTTTTAGAACTTTGGGTTTATTATCCACAATAATGAGAATACAAAGAGAGTATAATAAAATCAAAGTAAGATCATGACAATTAACTAGCATCATAAGAGTTAGATGTCTAACAGGGTGAAGGTGGAGGGAAAATATTTTAAAACTACTATTGGACAAGATATGTTATATCAAAATAAACATTAGTTAACTAAGGTAATATTTAGCCCACATTTGTTTGCGAGCTAGAGAGAGAAAGTATACTATTATACATGTATGATATAAAATAAAATCACTTCAATGTTGATATTTGTGTAGGATGCAGAAAAAGATTATTTTTTAATTGAAAAAATATAATTGATGTAAAATAATGTTGATTTTTAATGTTGAAATTTGTGTAGGGTATGAAATAAAGTTAAATTTTAAATTAAAATTTATGTTGGATGTGAAATAAATATGAAAAGAATGTTAGAGCTATTCTTAGAATCATTACAAATAAGGCATAAGTGTAGCTAAGATACAAATGTTGAGATGGATAAGTGGTCATACAAGAGTGAGCACAAATGATTGTAACAAAAAGAAGGAGCACGACACCTATTGAGGATGAGATAAGAGATGCATGTTTAAGATGGTTTAGTAATGTCCATAGTCAATAATTAGAGGCCCATCTATGTAAGTGAGAGAGGATCAAAATCACAATATTAAAGAGAGGAAATGGTAGACCAAAAATGACTTGGGATAGAATCATGAAAGTGAACTTATACCACTTTGTGCTTATAGAGAACATTGCTTTATGTAGTTCTAAATGGAGAAGTGAAATCAATATAACCTACCCCAAGTAGTTGGGATTAAGGCCTCAATAGTAGTGTAGACTATTAGGGTACTTATAAGTAAATTAGTGCCCTGTGACACAATGAAACCCATTTCTCATGTGTGCATTAAACTATATTGAAAATACTATATATATAGCTCTCAAATCATATTTCAAGTCCAAGTTTAGCAAACCTTATCCATTTTGGAGTTTGTTTCAATGTAATGCACTTTCCATATGGTTACTTTCAAGTCACACCCAAATCCAGCCCAAGAACTTTCATTGCTGCAAATAGCTGCAATCCTTTACAGAAGTGGGTTGCACACCAACATGATACAACGACCACTAATACGAATCAAAGCATTCCAAATCATTCAACCAGGTGACATGTAGGATGCACTCTGTTGTTTTTTTTTTTTCCTTCAATCAATAACAATAGTGATTTCATAGGGTTTAAAGGAAATTCTAAGGTTATAAAAGCTATTCAGATCATCCTCTTGGAAGTAGCATGCAATCTATTATGTGCCCCATTTGAGATCGTGAATTACATGATTGGCATAAGATTCTCTTAATACCACTTTTTCCTACCACACACACTCACCTTATATAACTTTCTTCATAGTAGAATATCTTCGAACTACACAAATATACTTTTTATGTCCATATTTTTATTATCGAGTGCCTTGCCTTCAAAAAATGAAATGGAAGTATGAAAGGCTAGAAAAATAAAAAATTGGAGAATTTATGCATCATTGTGGTACTAGCCTAAATAAAGTAGCAATAACAGCCAAATACACTACTGCTAGAGAGAAGAGTTGATAGAAAATTATGTATTTCAAAAATAACCTCTTCAAACACTTCATTATTTCAATTTGTATTTTCTCATCATTATTCGGAGCCACTAAATCTGGAGCTTTGAAGAGCAGTTCTTTGCTATAAAACCTATAATATAAACAAACAAAAATGAAATTGTTTGCCAATTACCTTGAATTTAAAGAATGTGCCAAACAATGGAAAACCATGTTGCTTTCGGTCCAACATTTAACAAGAATATCATATGCAACAATAAGGGCATGTTTGGTTGATGCGGTAATTCCGAAAAAGCCCTTCTTAAAACATGCCTGCCAAACGACTAGGAAAGCCGAATACAGCCAGCGTCGTGAGGAATTGTCATGTCAGCAGAGCGACTGAAAGAAGCAGCGGCTTTTCTCCTCTCCGTGTTCTGATGGATTTCCGCCTTTACCTTGCGAAAATTTCGCTCTACCTCTTCTCCTTCCTCCAGCTCGCCAGTGGTGCCGCAAGGTTCGCAAATCTTCCTACGCAAGGTAAGTAATCACTGCGATGCCCTATCGTGTTTGCTCTGCTAGTTCCTTGTCTGTGAATCCATGACGAGCATTTCGTTTGCCCGACATTGACGAACATGTGGTTAGATTTCTGCGGTTCCTTTCTTGTTCGCCCTGTACATTTTCGAGTAAATTTCTGCTTTCTTCGGTTCTTTCTCCGATTTCATTTCAGAGATCTTGCGGTGGTTTCTTATCTTTGAAGCCATGAAGCCTTTTTGGTTGCCGTTCAATGACGAGGTTGTGGCTAGATTTCTGTTGGCTCCTTCTTTGCTCTGCATATCTTGGAATAATTTTTCGCTGTGCCCGGTTTCTTTCAGTTTTTGGCCGTTCTGCTTGTTTCTTGCCTTCTGAAGCCATGTAACAAGTTTAAGTCGCCTGAGAATGTTGAGGTTGTGGTTAGTTTTTAGCTGGTACCTTCTTCTTTGCTCTGTAGATTTTGGATTATTTTTCCGCTGTGTCCGGTTTCTTCTTTCGGTTTTTTTTTGTGTTGTTCTGTTGGTTTCTTCCTTATGAGGCCATGAAGCAGTTTAGGTCGCCGGTCAATGATGTTGTGGTTACATTTTTCCTGGTTCCGTCTTGTTTGCTCTGTAGTTGTTCGAGTACATTTCCGCTTTCTCCAGCTCTGTAAACTGCAGTGCCCAGTTGAGGCCAACTGAATCGAAATCGACTTAATGCCAGCCCTAATCTTCTAGATGGGGGTCTGCAAAGATGATAAGCTTATATTACTTAGGCTGCTTTGCTTCAAATGTTTTACAAACGCAACAAAATATTCTTTTCATCTTTGGGTGTCAATCCTTGATCGAATGCATGTTGTATTGCTCAAATGAGATCTTCCACCGTAATTTACCATTAGCCGCATGACATCCAAATATCCTATTCACCTCAAATGCTTCATTTTGTATCAGTTGTTCTGCCACCTTATTTGAGAATGTAGCCATAGGATAATTGTTGTTTGGTCTGTATATTTTACAGAGCAGAGAAAACAATACTTGTTCCGGCATGTCTTGCTGATTATCTAAGCAGCCTGATTAATTTACTGCTATACCCTTACCATGTTTGTGACAATGATGGATTTGCGGTCAGGGTTTGCCCCAGTTTCTTCGTGTTTGCTCTGTACATTATCTATCATGTGAAAGATGGCATGTCTCTGACCTTTCGCCCCATTTTACTCAGCACACACAATAAGCTTTCACTTAAATTATATGTTTGACATGATCTGCATGTTGTGAACTTGTCTGATGCTTGTTGGTAGATCCTCTAGTCCGAAGCATTGTGGTTGTGTTTCCTGGTTATTTCCTAGATTTCGGTTTCACGATTATTAGCATTTGCTTCAACAGTTTCGTAGAAGCTTCATTGATTTCTGGGTGATTACGTACTATGTTGTTGTGCAGTTTGAAAAGAAAAAAAAAAGTTCATTCATGTTTTAAAATGTTGGCAAGATTCTTTCTTACGTACAAACCACTTTTCTGATTTGACGCTAAAGAAAACTTAGTTAACGATGATGAGCATTTTCCTTAAATTAGTAATCCTGGATGCCTCCTCACTGGCTCAGTGGATTTTGTATTACGATAATACCTCTGATCTGTTGTTGTTTGGTAACTCATTTGGTAAGATCAGATTTTCCTTGTTTTGATGCCATGAAGTGCAACTGGTTAAAGGATGTTGTGTTGGCTGATTTCCGTTTGCCTTTCATGCCTTCTACCTATACTTCGGTTTGACAATGACGAGCTTTTGGCTCTGGTCTCATTCTAGGATGTGCTACCTCTGACTTGTGATTGTCCTGGGAGTTGAAAGCCATAAGCCGAAATCTTACAGAAATGGAAACTTTTCTCCCCCTTCTCGTGTCATAATACCCACTATGTCAACATTACACGAAGGGGAAAGGAATTGCATGGCTAAACATTATTTTTGGAACTACTGAAAGCAGATATGATGAGATAATACTTACATGCTCCATATTGAAGCGCATGACTAAACTGACCACATAAGAGGGGCATCCAATTTGCTAATGTACGCATTTGTTCATACTTATTATGCTCTGAGTTAATGTATCGAACTCACACGTGCATTTATCTTCTGAGTAATGATCAATTTTGAATATGCTGGGGTCAATACAATCTTTATGTGAATATATTACATTTGTCTTTGGTACTGAGTAAGACATGATGCGAAATATTTTTTTAATTCATGGTACATGTTGAAGCATATATAAATGCTCAAAACAAACAATGAGAACCTATTGTATACATGCTCACAGTTCAATGTGCTATGAATTTTTTGTATCGAATTGAAATGTGTATTTCTCCCTTTAAGCCATGATCAAATTTGTATTAGCCCTTATACATATCTTCATACAGGGACTAAGTTATTTGATATTACAGATGTACAATAATTACGTATAGTAATTATATGCTGACATTGAAAATAATTATTGCTAAAATCCTTAACATTTCATTTAAGAGTGGAAGACATTATATAGGTTCTTGTAAGATATTTCATTAGCTTTCTTACAATTTTATTGCGATTCCGATGATTTTGTGAATATATAATGATTGCGTTGAAGGATGGCTACACCCTCAATATGTTCTGATTGTGAGTCTACCACTACGAAGAAGTTGTCCAAGAAAAAACCCAAAAGACTAATTACCGATTACTTTCGTCGTAAGTAAACGCACGTACTACTGTATTTACTATAGAAATCGTTACTCTTTCATTGTAATGTTGTTACTCAACGTATTACTCATTACTTTAGAGCTTACATAATACGATTTATCATACTTGTCACTACAGACAGCAGAAAGTGAGGATGATGAGGAAGAAATTGGATCCAACAAACGGTCAACTGCCTCTAGGTCAACAAAGGATTCAATGAAGAGTGTAGGGATCTCAAAATTAGAAATAGATTCTAAATACACAAGTCTCTGTGGCAAGAGGACTGACCTCGAGTTAAATTCACAGAAAATGCAATCTTCTTGCATACAACGATTGGCCACAATTACTTCTATCATAGGAGAAGAAAGAGCGATTGCATTAGAACATGTCGCTAAAGATGACAACCTGAAGATTACATTGCTTGATTTGGATGATGAAAGTTTGACATCATGGATTAAATTAATTGCATTCGAACGTAAAAATGCAATTACGAAGCAACGGTTTTAGAATTCTATGCAAATTCATATTCCATAGTACTTGGAACTTTATGTTGTTGCAGTATTGTAATAAGAACTAATTGCATTCGTACTCTTTGACGATTGCATTATATTGCTTACCGAAGCCATGTTTGGATTGGTTAGTTTACATTGAGTACATTTGGAACTTATGTGTGTTATAGTTACTTATGCTACTTTTGTATGTCTTCATTTGTAAATAATTCTTTATTTCTTCTGTGTACTTTCTGCATGTAGAACATTCGTGATTCAGTTAGCATTTTTTTTACTACTTACTTTCTATTATAAGCGTGTTTTGGATGAACTACTTAACTGTTTTTTAGGTTAGTTGAACGTGTAAGTTTATTATTTCTATTTCTTGTGAATACATTTTATAATTTTGTGATTGTGCTTCACATTTCTTATTCTGAATAAGCAGAAGAAATGGAGTCAACATTCTCTGATTCTTCTATGAACTCAACTATGATCTAAGATCAACTTGAAGATAGTATAGACCAATACATTTCCAATGAAGTAAATAGCTTGGACAATAAGATGACTTCATCTTCACGAACACCTATGTACACACGACCTTTTACTGGTCATGAGTACATAATTGATTTTCTGAATGGGCATAGTGGACGTGCGAAGCAAGCATTTCGCATTGAACTACGCCACTTCTTGGAGCTCGTGAAACTGTTTGAGGATAATGGAGTTTTGTGTAGTAATAGAAATATGACTAGTGCAGAGCAGTTGGCAATCTTTCTGAAAATAGTGAGTCATTGTGATGCAGTAAGGGAGGTTTGTGAGTTACTACAACATTCAAACGAGACTATTAGTAGAGTATTTAACAAAGTCTTGGACGGGATTTATAATGTTAGCTCACTATTCATTAAACCTCGCAATTCGTCAGAACCTGATCGTTTCATTGTTGGAAGTAGATATGACCCCGTATTTCAGGTGAGAAAGTAATAGATATTATCATTCTACTTGTACAGATTCTGTTACGAGTGTATTTTATATTAAAATTTCAAATTTGAAAATATGTTCTTCAGAATGCACTTGGAGCAATTGATGGCACTCACATTAGTGCTATTGTCCGAAGAGATGTTGAAGATCAGTTCAGAAACCGGAAAAGTTACATATCACAAAATATACTAGTAGCCGTCAGTTTTGATAGAATGATACATTTTGTAAATCCCGGATGGGGCAGTTCAGCAGCAGATATGACAGTGTTACGGCATGCTCTGCGTTCTGAAGGGTTTACAGTTCCCAATGGTAATTTTAAATATTTTAGTACTGTTCCAATTAATGTATAACTATCTAAAAGAATCTTACTTTTTCATCAGGCAAGTACTATCTTGTTGATTCAGGGTATGCCAATACGTCCAAGTTTATAGCCCCTCATAGAGGCCAACGATATCATTTGGCTTTCTTTCGTACGGGAAGACGTGGTCGTAGAAATTATTCTTGTCCAGAGGAACTCTTCAACTACATGCATGCAAGTCTTCGCAATGTAGTAGAGAGAACATTTGATATTTTAAAAATTCGGTTTAAAATTTTAAGGGATATGTTGCCCTACCCTTTTGATGCA
>KZ451950.1:11013939-11049415 GCA_002786265.1 Apostasia shenzhenica
CGATTGAAGGAAAGAAATTGCGCTTTGATATGACGCAGTCGCTCTGGTCGCACTATACAGGTAAATTTCAATAAGATTATGTGGGTGAGAGTTGGAATTTCTTTTACGGAAGTTAATCCAGTATATATGAATGTTTTAGGACGTCATTAGAAGCAACAATATTGGAGCTACTCTTCTTGGTTTTTGCAAATCACGAAAGAAATTGTCATATTTCCCAACATTGAAGCAAGTTTGTGTTACTTTTTCAGTCATTCTATTTTCTGTAAATTCAAACAATTATCTTCAGATAAGATGTCTAAATCATATGCACTTTTATTTGTGTTTATTATTATGTATCAAGTCATTCGTATATGTTGTCTCTGTTATACCTGTTTCTAACAATCTGCGAATCCTACTTGACATCACCAAAATGAAAAAATTCATTATATTTTTGCCTTAACTAAGCAAATAATGCATTCTATTAATTTATATAATATTTGTATTTTCTGTAATTGTCTAAATTTATATCATTACCAGATAGAGCGACATTAATTTTTATCTGATTGTACTTTTATTTACCTTTTCTTAGTAGAATTTTTAACCAAATGTCTATAACATGCAAATTTAACACGGCTTTGCTAACGTGAAATCTTTTGTTTATTTTATCAATTAATATTGATGTTGCATTAATTTGCTCATATTAACATTGCTAACTTTAGTTCGATAATGGTGCAAGATGCCTATGTACCTAGTACTTAGAGGACGGAAGGAAGGCGTTTTCTATAGCTGGGCAGAGTGTCATGCACTTGTGCATAAATACCCGGGTGCTATATATTTCAAAGTCAAATCACTGGAGGAAGCTGAAGAAAAAACTGTTTCGTACCGAAAGTTAGTTACGAAACAAGCAGGTTGTATTGAAATACCCAATCAAATGGTCAATTTCATATCAAACCCATTAGATCCTAAACCTAAATTCTCTCCCATTTTTGCTTGGTTTTATGGCCGGGGCGCGATATCAAGCAAGATTGACGGAAAAGAATGCCTAGATGCTTATCTGTTGCGAGAATATGTAATTAATTATATGTTTGCATGGTAAAAATTTTCTTTTCTTATGCCTTAATCTTTCTGTAAGGTATTTTGGGATATAATTATTCTCATCTACTGAAATGCTATGTGTACTTCTGCTGTTTATATTATCCTTGTCATCAACTGCTCTGTACTATATTTTTTATAATGGTTGTTTCTGTGAACTGAAGGATCATCCATGACAGTTGTGACTGTTTCAGGTTATTACTCAACTTGACATTTCTTTCTTCAAGGTTCTGTATGATATAAAATAAAGTGAGTTGTTATCTTAATATGAATAGAACATGAAATATAATTAATTGTTATTTTGGTACTTGAGCAGCATGTGAAATCATGTTAATTTTTTCTTTTAAAACATATATCTGATGTGATGTATAGTTAATTTTTAATTCTAAAATTTGTATGAGACATGAAATTACCATGCGTGTGATATGTGATACGGCGTGGCTTTCAGGTTGAAAGCATTGAGTTTGTTGAGTTGAATAAGGTCTGCTAGCATCTGAAGTTTGTCTTCGGTGTTATGTTCAGAGCATCACCAGTTTCAAATTTTTTCTTTCCTGTGAAATAAATCTGTATTTTGTTGTCCATGTTGAACTATTAATTTTGTTTGTAACTTGTCTATATTTTCTATGAGAATGTTACGTATTTGCCATTTTAGTTAGATGGTAATGTAATTATGATTCTTATATTTGGTTGTTATATTTTGCAATCATACGACTTAAGTTAAATTCTTCTGTATAGTAAAATGTGTTTGTAGCACAATATTTGTGTTGTCTCTGCTTACAAGGCTATGTGTGATTGGTACTTGCATTTATCCTAGAATTTTATTTTGGGTACGATAAAAGTATAATTTCTTTTTTTTATTCCAGAGATAAGTAAAAAAGGTTTTAATATTTAGACGTGTAAAGTTTGACAAAACAAAAAATGTAATATTCAACTTTATGATAGATATCATGTACTACTTTTTGTTGAAGTTATAAATTTTTTTTTCATTCATCAGTTAAAACTAATTTTGTTTTACAGTCAATATTACAATTACATGTATTTCACTTTTCAGACACATTTTTAGTACAATAATATTACTTCAGTTTGTAAACAATATTTCAATTAACAACAATTCATCTTAATTTTACGAAAATTTAAATTTTTTTTCTTCTTTATATTTTGAAGCTCGGTCCAAACGAGGAGAAGCAGGTCAGCACTTTCATTTTTGCCAAACAATCTAAATTTTCAATCACTACATTTATATGTCAACCAAACGAGAATTTTTTTTATAACACTTCAACCAAACGACGTTAAAATTATCACTTCATATACTACCATTAACACCCACTATATTTCAAAGCTCGAACCAAACGGGCCCTAAAAATACTAGATTCTACGCTTCACTCTTTTCCTTCATGCCTATAAATGAATTTCTCTTTTCAATCATGCCTATCCCACAAGTCATATACCAAGTAGAGACATGGTTTAGTTGTATCTACGACAACGTTTTATATATAGGCTCAGTGAAGGCAATGATATAGTCAATTTTCACCACAAATTACTCAACTTTTCTTTAACAAAGCGAGTCTTCTTTACATCTTTTCGATACATATTCCACTTCTCGTATATAACAAACTTTTACAAACCAACTCTTATTGGTGAAAATCTTCTTTGCATCATAGTCACTGAAGTGAAACAAGTATCTACAATAGTTAACATCTTTAGTTCCACATTGTCCTTAAACATGAAAGATTGCATCGAATGATTTGTGATGAAATTTACATCATTTGCTACATCACATATCTAATGACACTCCCCAAAAGCAGCAGCATTTTCTTCGATATTTCTTGTAGAACAAATATTTCTTAATGCCAAATTTAAAGCATGGAGCAGTAGATGACACAGATCCATGTCCAGATATAAATGATCCAGCTTATGCTACTTGGATAAAAAGGGATCAACAAAATTTTAACTTGAATTATTTCTAACACTAGCCGAAGCCGTTATTCCATTGGTGGTAAATTTGAATACCTCTTATCCAGTTTGGAAAATTCTTGCTGACACATTTGCCTCTCATTTTAGAGCACGTGTTCTTCAACTTAAAGCTCAATTACAAATGATAAAACAAGGAGACAGCTCTATGTCTGATCAACCTATCTGCTATTGTACATTCAATGTCTGATCCAGATATTCTAATGCATATTGTTGCTGGTCTTAATTCTACATATGACAGCATTATTCTTGCTATTATTATCCGTGTGGATGATTTTACCTTAGAAGAAGTTCATGGGATTCTTTCATCTCATGAACGTCTCCTTCAACTCAAATCTACGAAAATAACTATAGTAACATCACCATCGATCAACACAGCTAGACGAGAACATTCCTCTCCATCCAATACCAAAAGAGACGCGAGGACGCAACGGTCGAGGACGTGGTGGTCGTGGTCGAGGACGATGTCAGATCTGCCTTATCCCTGGTTACTATGCTCACGAATGCTACAAACACTTTGATCACCATTTTATTGGGGGTCTCACTTCCATGAATCATGATGGACCATTGGGAACAACTACAACATCTCAACTACCATCTTCCTATAATACAACACAAGTAGGAGCATATCACAGCGCTCTTACCTCCTCTCCAAATGCAACTACTGAGTCTGCGTGGTATCTTGATTCTGGAGCATCCCATCATGTCACACCAGATTACAATATTCTGAACAATCCTACACCATATATGGGTATTGACACTGTTTAAATCGGCAATGGTACAGGTTTGCATATAACTAACCTTGGAAATACACGTTTACTCTCCTCTTCTGGTGTTTTATACCTTAAAAATGTATTACATGTTCCCTCAAAAACTAAAAATCTCCTTTCTGTTCGACAATTTACCCAGGATAATAATGTCTTATTTGAATTCCATCCTCTGAATGTTTTGTGAAGGATCCAGCTACAGGGAAAATTCTGTTCTGCGGGGGAACTAAGAATGGTCTCTACCACATTCCCGTTCCATCACCCATTGCTCTAATTGGGGAACGCACCACCAAGTCATCATGGCATGCTCGTCTTGAACGTCCTTCTCTTCATATTGTTCATCAAATAATCCAAAAAATATGGTCTACCTACATCGCCACCTACAATGTCAAGAATTTGCTCTGCTTGCATGAAAGCTAAGAGTCATAAATTATCCTTTTATTCATCTACTTGTACTTCGTCCTCTCCATTAGAACTTATATATTCAGATATCTAGGGTCCTGCTGCCCCTATTATCTCTAATGAAAGCTTTTCGAACTATGCTATTTTTGTTGATGATTTTAGTAAATTCTCTTGACTTTTTCTCATAAAACGTAAATTTGACTTGGTAGATATATTTTTCTGTTTTCTGAAACATGTTGAGCATTTCTTTAATTATAAGCTTTGTTCTTTTCACTTTAATTGGGGTGGCGAGTATCAAGCCCTCCATCGCCATCTAAATTTCTCAAGAATTATTCACCGAGTCTCTTGTCCTCACACTCCAGAACAAAATGGCTCTACAGAGCGCAAACATTGACATATTATTGAAACCATATTAGCTAGGGGTGGCAAAATGGGTCGGCGGGTCGGGTTTGGGTCGAACCCGAATCCGACCCGACCCGAATAGCCTCAACCCGAACCCGACCTGACCCGAATAGCCTCAACCCAAACCCCACCCATTTATTAAATGGGTCAAAATCCATAACCCAAACCTAACTCGATTAATAAATGGGTCGGGTTGGCGGGTCGACCCGACCCGTTTATAGAGTATTTTTTGATAAATGCCCAACCCGAACCCTACCCGACCCGATTATGCCCAACCCGAACCCGACCGTTTAATAAATGGGCCAAAATTCATGACCCATACCCGAAATTTGCGGGTCGGGTACGGGTCGGGTCATATATTGCCACCCCTAATATTAGCTCTTCTACAACATGCCTCTGCCCCTTAAAAATTCTGTGATGTTACAGCTAAATCAACAGTATATCTCATAAATCGTTTATCGACCCCTCATCCTTCATCACATCACTCCTCTACAAAAACTATATGGTCGCATACTTGATAATAATTTCCTCGCATCTTTGGATGTGCTTGCTACCCTTGGCTACGCCCATATACTAGAAATAAATTCCAACTCCGTTCGCAACTGTGTGTTTTCCTTGGATATTGTACTATGCATCATGGTTACCGTTGCCTATGCATATCGACCGGGAGAGTTTATATTTCCCGACATGTTGCTTTTGATGAGACACTTTCCTTTTGCAAATACATCTTCTAAAGCAAACACAAATGTCAGGTGTACTTATTTCTAATGATAGCATCCTTGGGCTCTATCCAGATTCACTCAGCAACACCATATCTCGAGATACTCTACCATCAGTTGGTTCTTCGCCATCACCTCATCGCGGCCTTCTTGCTTTCCTAGACTCAACACCAACACCTCCTTGTATTGAGGAGAATACTTCAGCAACGCCGCCGGAAATAAACACATCAAGACCTATGGATAGCCCAACTGTATCTGCATCTCCGCCTCGAAGAACTCGCCTTTTAGCTGATATCTATCAACAAACAGAATCGGTAACTCTATCTCCTATCACTGTTAGTAAACATCCTCTTCCAATTCCTTTGGTTGCCTCCATACATACGCCAGAACTTACTTGCTTCACTCAAGCATCAAAGGATCTTGCATGGTGTACTGCAATGACCACTGAGTTTGTTGCACTACTTCGTAATGGCACATGAGACCTCGTTCCTCGTACTCCATCTATGAATGTAGTATGATGCAAATGGGTATACAAACTCAAGCATCAAGCAGATGGCTCCATCGAACGATATAAAGCCCGCCTTATTGCGAAGGCTATCATCAACAACATGGACTTGACTATACAGATACTTTCAGTCCAATTATCAAAGTTACCACCATCAAATTACTCTTCTCTATTGCTATATGCTCAAACTGGAACGTTCACCAACTCGATGTCTTAAATGTATTCCTCCATGGCTCTCTTAAGACATTCTACATGGAACACCGCCTGGCTTCACCCATCCATTGTATCCTTCTCATGTATGTCATTTACATAAATCACTTTATGGCCTCAAACAAGCTCCTCGAGCTTGGTTCAATCGACTTGGAGGTTGGCTTCAAACACAAGGCTTCTCTGGTTCCTAGACAGACACCTCTCTATTCTATCCGTGTACATCTACTTCTAAAGTTTATATTCTCATCTATGTTGATGATATTCTCATAACCGAAAATAATTCCAATGAGATTACTACTGTTATTTAGTTACTAAGCAAAGAATTCTCAATTTGAGATCTCGGACATGCACATTACTTTTTAGGCATTGAAGTTCACTCACATTCTGTTAGGTGTCTTTTATCGCAGAGCAAATACATTCTAAGGCTTCTTCAATGTGCTAACATGGATGGCGCCCGTCCTATCTCCACCCCTACCACTGTCATCTCTACAAAAAGCTCTACCCCATTGAGTGACCCATCATTATACCGAAGTATTGTTGGAGCTCTTCAATATGTCACTATCACCCGACCTGACATTGCTTTTGCAGTCAATCGTGCATGTCAATACATGCATACTCCCACTGAAGAACATTGGGATGTTGTTAAACGCATTCTTCATTATCGGAAAGGCACAATTCTCCAAGGCCTTACATTAGCAGTTATCACTTGCACCACACTGTTGGATCCAATCTTAATATGCTGTGAAATAAAAAATTTATCTTTATATTATCCTTCACAATTTACTGCCTTAAAAAATATAAGACATCCATCTAAAACTACCATAGAGTTAATAAAAGGTCTTTTTTAAGAATTAGTCCATCCATTAGTCACTAATGTGACCCCTTTTAAGCTCCAATTTTTAATGTGCTCCCTCTCTCTCTCTTTGCAATAATGTGGTTCGCAAATTATTGCATCCCAGAGAAACATAGCTTGTTATTAATGTTTTGGCATACAAACATAATATATCAACCCAATAAGGTTTTCTAACAATATGGAAAGCAACCCTGCAGAATAAATAGTTCGAGCAATTGATTCATGTAATTGATCTTTGAGTTGCAAATTAAAAGCCTTCTCAATAAATATGTTTCCACCTTGCTTCCTTTTCTCGAGACTTGGATTAAACTTTCCACTTTGAAATTTGAGTGTGACAAAGAATCACCAACAATAGAATTTGATGCTGCTGATGGAAGTGACACTTTTTTTAACTTTACAACTTTAGCTTCCTCTGCCTCGACATCTATTTTATGCATTTCAGCAATATGATATGCTGTACTTTGGGACAACATCTAATTCCATTACCGAATATTTTCAACAAAACTGATCAGACCCTAAAGTATGATCTATTATAAGTTAAATTGCAATAATTACATTTAAATTGTGTTTCCTCCTCCTAAGTTTTATTTTTCTAGTTTTTGTACATACCACTTATCACTTAGGAAATCCTTTCCTTTTTGCCCCTTTCTTCCTCTTTTTCCATAACTCAATTTTTTTTTCATAATTCACCAGAAAAGAGATGGACTGGAGGCTAAGGTCAGACTTACCAATGACAAAATCATTCAATCGGAGTAGGCAATGGTCAAAATTAGTTTAAACGACTAGATCTCGCTTATGGACTAACAATTCACATTCAAACAACAATTACTTTCAAAACCTTTCAATATGCCAATCCCAGATAATATAAATAGATCCTAGATTTAAGATAATGATTAGTGTCATTAAATGTTGGTTTCAATTTCAATCACAGACAAAATCTTAAAGAATCTAAGTTCAAATTAAGGAACAACATATTACATAGTTCCAGCTACAGCTACAAGTCCACTTAATATTCTTTGGAGCAGCTTCAAAAGAATTTGAGAAAAAGAAGTTTAATAAATTTAAAGGAAGAGAACACATCTTAAACATCTGCTCATTTTATATCCCATCAAGCAATCTTGATTTCCAGTTCAACTTAACCAAACTTGGACCTACTAACTTAAAACTGAACAGATCTAAAGTAATTTGAATGGTATCTCACAAGCATAACAATTATATTGTTAAAGAGCTGTAGCTTAAACCAGTTGCTTCACATAAGAGGCAAAAATAATTATAACTAGCAAGATAAGTTCCATTTAACCAGAGTATCAAAAAAAATTCATTTAACCAATTCCGCTGTTTCTAGCAACATACTCAAGGTAAATTAGTTCTAGGAACTACATAATCTTCTTATGCAATAAAAGAGCAATAGCTGATATTTTATTACCAATAACCAACCTTGCCAATTACAGATGACAATGAAAAATCCAACTCAGATGGATCAATTTCCCAATCACACTTGTTAGGCAGCGGGGGTGGGACAGGCTTTGGTTCAAAATGACTACCACTTTGTCCCTGCATTTACTTTGCGGATAAATTTAAGAGCAGAAACATTACTAATAAGCAAAACGGTGTCTTTCATAGAGCTGTCGTATATTCAAAAGGTTACAGCAAAAAATGAATCAAATTCTGAAGAAAATAATGCAAGTTATGATAAGTACAACAGATCATTGTAACTTGAAAGGCTTTCTCATATTGCTCCATGAATGCATAATACGCTACATTTAATAGCCATGGACTAGAAATCACTGTTCCTAGAACAAGATTGATAAGGGAACATAGCGTATAAAAGATGCATGGAAGACAGCTGACAGTGTTAAATTGACGATATTGTTAGCGAGGTTTCAACCAAGGCAGTTTTTAATTTTCTTGAAACTGAATATAGAAGCACAACTGATAAAACCAAACCAAACTGATACAGTTGACCAAATCGATAGTTTATGGTTCAGTTTTTTTACATTCGTGCACATTTTTTGTTCCCATTTTTGCATTTCAAAAAATGTTGGTTAACAGATTACCAATTACAAAAATGGTTATTTCTTTTACATAGTGATACAAGAACACTAGCATAAATTCTATTCCATAAAAAAAAACAAAAATACTATTGGTTGCAAACAAATGTAACTACAAAAGTTGGATAATAATATGTATTATCTTTAAAATTTATCGTAAAATTAGAAAATTTATATTACAAAAATTATGATACCTTAATTAATTTATTGTACTTAAAAGGAATTTGGACTTAATAAATACACTATTAATTATATGACTTCAACATTTATCAGTTTATGAAATTTATAGTATTATGTACATTATTTCATTGTATTAGATTATTTATTAAAAACCAAAAATACCAAATAGCCAAACCAAAATTTAGCTTAACCATTTGATCATCTCTGGTTTCTGTTTCAACTAATAATTAAATACTGACTACAAATTTGGTTTTAATTTTTGCAGCTAGATTAGTAAACAATTCATGACTAGGCCTACCTATTAATAATTTTAATTCCAAGTATTAATCAATACCTTGAATTCGAAACAAAGACTAAAAAAGAGAATTTATAATACGTGAAATAAAGTGCTAAATTCTAGTATTTCCAATTACCAAAAATTACATTTTTAAAATCTTCATTAGATGAAAAATCCTCAAAATTTTTAAAAATAACTTTAGAGATCTATTTGTTTATAAAAATTAAATTTAACATGGTTAAAGTTAAACTTGCATAAAGATATTTTTTATTGAAAGTTGAGAATAATAAGAAATAAAATTAGCTATTATGACGGAATGTGTGAAGGAAGTGATATAAGATAGTTATCATTTTAGTATGTGTGTATGATGTGAAATAAAATTAATTTTTATTTTGAATAATATGTATCATATGAAATATATTTAATTTTTAATATTAAACTTTATATATGATGTGACATGTCTGGTAAATTTTAACTTTACTAAATAAACAAGCCCCAGATCTTAATGAACTTAATATCACAAAAAAGTAAAAATTGCTTTTACATTCGACGTATTAGTAAAGCTAATATTTGAAAAAATTTTAAAAAGTGTAAAAAATCAGTAAGACTGTATAACATCTCAATAGGTGTTTGGAAATGTATAGGAGATAAAAGAATTTTCTGGCTCATCAGGTTATTTGACATAATTTTGATGATTAAAAAGATGTCAAATAAATGAAGAAAGAGTACATTGATATTTGTTTATAAGAATAAAGGTGACATTCAAGATTGTATTATCTATAAAAAAAAATTAATTAATGGGTCATGCTTTAAAATTTTAGAAGAGGGTGGTCAAGCATAGTTAATGTCGTGCAGTTATTTTATACCAGATAGATCTACTATGTAAGTTATTCATTTGTTGAGAGATTTAATAGAAAAGTTTAGAGAGACAAAAAAAGAATCTGTATTTTATTGTTATTGATCTAAAAAAAGTTATGATGAAGTCCCAAAGAAAGTGCTTTAAAAATTAAAAAAAAATTCACATAGTTTATATTCAAATTATTAAAAACATATATAAAGAATCTATTACTTATGTCCGAACACAAAATAATTTGACTAAGGATTTTCCTATTACAATTGGATTACACTATAGCTCAGTTTTAAGTCTGTATCTCTTTACATTAGTTATGGAGGTCCTGACCAGATACATTTAAGATAAGGTGTTTTGATATATATTTTTTGCAAATGATATTCTTCCTATTGATAAGATTAAAAATAAGAGTAAGGTGAAACTCAAATCATGAAAGAATACTTTATAGTCTAAAGGTCTTCGTCTTCGTAAATAAAAATTAAATATATTGAGTACACATTTAGTCAAAAAAGAAGCACTTGTACTAGAGATATGACAATTGATGATTAATTAAAAAAATAAGCACTTTAAATACTTTGAATCAATCATACAAAATGACGATGAAATAAATAGTGATGTTATTAGTAAGATCCAAGCAGAATCAAAGAAAGATAAAGTAGAGAAATACTTTTGGTATATTATATAATAGAAAAATCTCACTCAGACTTAAAGATAAATTTTATAAAACAATAATAAGACAGTGATAATATATAATGCTGAATCAAAGAGGAAACATGCGACTGAAATAAGTGTTGCAAAAATAATAATGCTAAGGTGTATAAGTGAATATACATAAAATAATAGAATAAGAAATGAGTATAGCTGCGAGAAATTTAGAGTATCTCAATTGAGGATGGACTCAGATAGAGTTGGCGTAGTGGTTTGAACATATAAATTGCAGGACGATTGAAGCTCTAGTAAGGAAAATTAAGTTATTAGATCTTTGCCTATGTAAAAAAAAAAAGAAGCGGGAGACCAAATATGTAGCCAACCCGACTTAGTGGATAAAGAGTGGTGGTCGTTGTTATTGTTTAGATCTTATTTGAAATAAATAGTCAACCTTGATTCATACCCTGTCCACTTGAAATTTCAAATTTCAACTACTAACCTATGAGTATCATGATTTTATCTTTCCTACAGAGCTCCAAAATTCATGATTATTATAATTTATATTAAGTCTCTGTAAATACATTTTATAAAAAAATATTACACCAATATATGGATTAATCTCAATCTTTCACGTTGTAGTCAAATGTCTCGAAGCATTTGACTAAAAAAAATCAAATTATGTGATTCTTTTGACATTAGAAGTCTTCAACACCTTTCTAGCTACATATATTTCCATGCAAATATTTCTTTTTGTATCAAAAATTCAAATTTTATGTCGCCCATTTTTGTAAACATGTGCACTAACATGAGTTTGATGCATCTTCACCATTTCGATCATAATTTTTTATTTATATGTCAAAATGAGCCCGCACCTTTTTTATCAGCAAGTATACTATACTGCCTTTCAACATTTTACTAACTAAATATTTTCTGCCTTGTTTACAGTTCCTAATTTCAAATTTTGTTTCAGCCATGTATGCAGCTATTTCAAACTTTAAAACCACATTGACTAAAGTTCAAAGGATCATAAACGACTAGTTTTACAAAGTTATATGTATAGTATTCTCTTCTGACCCCACTTAGTAGGATAAAGGCATGGTGCTTGTTATTGTTATAGTTATTGTACTCTCTTCCGATTTTCTAATATAAACTTCCCTTGAGACCTTGGTTAATAACTTTTGAGGTTTTGAAGTTTTATAAGAAATACTTGAGCCTTCTAACGAGATCTTTTTAATTGTGGCCTCCCTTCTTTCATTCTTAGAAAAGCTTTCAGTCAACCTTGAGCAATTGGGAATCAAAATGAAAACCAAAATGTTATAGGAGTCCTTATCGGATTTATTCACAAGCAAAAAAGGAGGTCATCTTCATCAAGTAAATTGATAATTATCCTTGATACTTCAATTTTATACTTCACATATTTTGTTTTGTAATGTCCAACAGTTTTGGAGAAGTCCCATAGTTTGCATGGAGAGTTTTTTTTCCTTGTAAGGATGTGGGTGTAAGGATTGACCGAGTTTTAAACTGCGTTAATTAAAAACCTTGATGGCATGGAAAGTCCTAATAAGTAGTTTTCTAGGTAGTAGAATACATATGATTTTGGGAAGCCACCTAAATTTTGTATGTTATACCTATATTTCTCATTTTGATAACATGATATCATTTAGGGTAAATTACACAAGGGTCCCTGAGTTTAGGATATATCATCACAGGTTTACGTTTTCAAAATTTTAACATCTAGGTTCCTGAGTCTTTTTTTTTGGATTCTTAGGTTCCTAACGTTTAATATAATTATAAAATGTGTCGTTTTCTATTTTTTTAAAATGTCTATTCTACCCCTCCCCCACTCTCTCTCATCCCCACCCTCTCTTGTCTCTCTTATTGTTTGTCTTCAGTGAGGCCGCCAATGGTGAAAGGAACTGTCGGCGGGGGGCTGTCGACCCCTCCCCCCCTCTCTCTCTCTTTCTTGTCAACTGCTTGCCCCACTTCGAAGCGGCCGCTTCTCCAACATGAGAGAGAGAGAGAGAGAGAGAATAGGGATAGAGAAGAGAGAGAAGGGAGGGGGCTGCAGTCCCCACCACCACCAGGCATCCCCCGCCCTTACTCCGTCACCACAGGCCCCGCCAGAAAGACAAGAGAGAGAGGCAGAGAGAGAGGATGAGAGAGAGAGGGGATTAAAGGGAGCGGGGATGAGAGAAAGGAGAGGGTAAAATAGGTATTTTAAAAAATTTAATAATAAAAATATTAATTAAAAAAAGAGCCATTGTTAATTATATAAAAACTCAAGAACTCGGGTATTAAAAATCTAAGGGATAATTACACCCAAATCCCTAAGTTTAAGGCTTAATAATGCACAGATCCATGTTTTTAAAATTATAACATCGGGGTCCCTGAGTTTTTAATAAATTATCAAATGAGTCTTTTTATTTTTTTTATTATTAAAAAATTTTAAAAATTACCATTATACCCTCCTCTCTCTCTTGCCTATCCCTGTGCGCGCGACGGCGGCCGTCAGCCGGCAGCCCTGACGCATGCGAGGAACGACCGCGGTCGTGCCTGCGGCCTCGCGGGGGGCGTGCGACCCACCGACGCCACAGCCGTCCCTCGCTCGCGCAGGGGTGAGAGAGAGGGGAGGAGAGAGAGGGGTATAATGGTAATTTTAAAAAATAATAATAAAAAAAGACCAATTTGGTAATTTATTAAAAACTCACGGACCCCGATGCTATAATTTTAAAAACGTGGACCTGTGCGTTATTAAGCCTTAAACTCAGAGACCTGGGTGTAATTATCCCAAAATTTAAAAACACGAAGCTACATGATAATATACCCATAACTGAAGGACCAGGTGTAATTTACCCTATCATTTAAAATTACAATCACCATCTTGTGTCATCCAATCCTCCTAGATGTACCACTACCAAAAAGAAAAATAGAGTTATTACAAAGTTTGAATTGCACAACTATGTTGTTGTACATTTATTACGAAATTATATACCTGATAAATTGCAACTCTAAAAAAAAATTATGACAAACTTTTTATTAACCAGCAACACAAGAACGTTACTTTACTGATTAACCAGTAACATAGTGATTTTAGCTACAAATTCCAATGAATGGAGCAATCAAAGAGCTAAGAAAGGAAGCTTTCTAAATAATCTTGTACTCCTGAATGATTATATATATCCATATGTATGCTATGTTACCTAGCTAGCACTTCGATGAAATGCAACTAACAAGCATCCCTGCAACAATTTTTTCTAGAAAAACCTCTATACCCAAGGAGGCAATGTTTAAAATTCTATCATTTAAAACTTGTTTGTTTATCCAAGTTAATTTAACCCATATTAAAATTAATCTTATAGATCACATCAATAAACAAATTTTAATGTTAAACTAATAAAATTTCAAATATTGGACAAACTCAAACAATTAAACCGACCTACACAAATATTAAGATTAAAAAAAATTATTCGCAACCTACACACGTCCCGAAATAAAACTAATTTTAATATCACATCAAAGAATCTTTTACCCTCAATTAAAAATAACCTCACAAATAAACATTCCATCTATCTGATTGTTTGCCCATGACCCAGGAAACCTTGAGTTAAAATTAAGCTTACGGGTTGTTTATTTTCCCAGGTTAATCTACACAAAGTCCAACATTAAAAGAAACTTATTTTACATTTTACACAAACTTTAAAATAAATATTTTTATTTCACATCCTTTATAGATCCACAATAAATTTTTTTATTTCCCCACAATAAAACTAATTTTATTTCAAAATTTTCATAAATTTGAAAATAAAAATCACATCAAAAATTATTTTTTATCCCAATAAAAAATAACCTCACAAACGAACAATACTAGGGCACATCATACACAAATTTCAATATTAAACTAACAATACTTTAAACCTTACATAGACTCCAACACTAAAATCTTTATTTCACATCCTACACAAATTTTAAAATAAAAAATAACTTTATTTCACATTTTGCACATTGTTTGAAATAAAACTAAATTTATTTCAAACTATTCACAAATCTCAAAATAAAAGCACCACATCAAAAATTATCTTTAACCCCAATTAAAAATAAGTTACACAAATAAAACCTTTATTTTTAACCCTAGCACGTCAACCAACCTCTCCCATATGTAGAGGTTCCTGCTAAATTATCTAATATCTTTTTTTTGTGTGCGTGTGCATGCAAGCGAGGGTGCAAGAGAAGGCACGAGGGGTGTCTACGTATCCACATTCGAGTTTCCTAGCACCTAAGGTTAAAATGAAGATGGCCCAAGCTGACAACTGAAATTGGCTATTCCTTAACAGAAATATAACCTAAAAATGACAAGAAATTAATTCACAGTGAAGTTACAAATCAATATGATCACATTGATGATAACAACAATACAAATTCATATAAATATCTCCATATCAAATGTATAATGAATATCAAATCACAGTCAAGAGAACTTACAAAGGATAAACCACCATATGAATTCAATAGCTCAATCATGCTATGCTTTTTAGCTCCCTCTGCATCAGCAAGTGGCTGCAAAAGATTTCAAGTTAATCTTCCATGAGCAATAGTTTAACAAAGAAGCTATTGCATTAACATCTCAAAAAAAAAAGAAGCTATTGCATCAAAAACAATGAGAAGAATATTATGAGATTTTGTCAAAAGTTTTAATCAAATCTATAAAATCATTCCAACAATATTAAAGAGAGCTATGATTCTGCAAACAATAACCACTACCTGCAAATCCTAGTGGCATACTGCTAATTAACATTTACTTAGTAGCAAATCAATCACATGATTAAGTTTTAATTATTAGTAGGTTGCCAATTTGCACTGTTCAAAGCCTTTCTGCATGGAAACCAAAATCTCATAGTAAAATGGAGAAAGCTCCCTTATGAATAACAATAGCTCCAACACTATTTTGCACTATTTTGCACCATTCAAAGTAAGCCTTTTGCATGGCAAATGAACAATCACAAAGGAAAATCAAGAAAAAAACCTTTATCTTCCTGCAAAAAAAAAAAAAGTTTCCTGCATCTAACTATATCACTTCTAGGCCCTGTACAAGATCAAAACAAACATCCTTAAAGTGCAATACTTTTTGTTTACTATGTTATCAAGAGTGTTGTTTCAGCTCTTCGAACAGATGCGTCCTTCATTGCTCCAAATCTAGATGCCTTGGTTACATGGCAATTACTTTATCAGCTAAGTTTTCATACATATAATCCCATTAAAACTAAGATAGCTGTCACACAAATACACATTACATGAAATGAGAATAAAGTCCACCCACCGCCTTATCTAAACAAATATCTAGATATGGCAGTAAGTGAGGCATTAAAGTTCCCCCAGCCTAATAAGATGAGAAGTGAAGTACTATAACATAATGTCTACCTCTTCCCATAGCTTGTCGTGGATGCTCTGCAGCTACAATTTTGAAGCCAACATTCACATAGAAGACGCTAAGGGATATCTAACCCAAGTTAACTCAAGTTAATTGATGGGTTAATTGGGTTAACTCAAGTTAACCCAACAAAGCTACCAAACAGTGCTTAAGACCCCTAAACCTAACCCGGGATATCTAACCTCGCTTCAGTCCTTACCCCAGGGGTAAGCTACCCCATGCCCATTGTTGACATAAGCTACTTATTCGTATTCTGCTGCTCTGTGTCTTCTTCCTCTTCCTTCTCAGGCCTTCGATGAGGCTGTTCTCCCAATCTCCCTTTGTCTTCCTCCGCTGCGCAAGTTCTTCCACTTCTTCCTCTAGGCCACGACAAGCTACTCAACCTAATCTCCTTCCACCTTTTTCCCCTTCGAATCTTCTTCCATTTCTTCCTCTGTGGGCTTTAGTGAATCTTGTCAGCCTGATATCATCCCCTTTTCTTCTACATCATAACCCCTTTTAGGAACTGTCTTAATTTTACGATTTGTAGAGTAGTTAGAGATTTTTTTGGTATAAAGAGAATTCTTTTGATTTTACTAGATAATTTCAACCTCATATTGTCTACTGATGAGAGGGTTTTTATGGCTGCAGTAGATTTTCTTTTATTTTCTTATATGTCTTCATATTGTGATGCTCCTCCATAATGTTGCTGACTGATTACAGGATTATCTTTGAAATTTTGGATGATTTCATTCTCATTTGACTTATAGTTATCTACTACTAAGGGTTTTCATGTGTTCATCTTGAGATAAAGTTTACATTTTATTATTGGGCTTCATTACTAGTTAAGGCTAACGTATTCCTTAGTATTCTTGTTAGATTTGTCTTATGCATGCCATGGTATCTCTTGAAAGATGCCATGTTACCCCTATGACACATGTCATATTACTCCCAATTGCTACTTAAATTTTTTTTGTTATCTTAAATTTATTATTTCATTATTATTTTCATTAATTAAGGTTGGTTGGTTGCTTGATACTTTGATTATTTGCTTCTTTTCCTATTTTATTGCTAGATGCCATGTTATCTCAGTTAAGGCTGGTTGGCTACTTGCTACCTTAATAATTTGTAGCCTTTCCTATTTATTGTTGGATGTGTTAGCTTATGTTACATGTATTTTCTATTTTTAGCATATTGATTTGGTTGCACTATCTTTGTGCTTCTTTGATAAGTTCAGTTATACATACTCATCTAAATATTTGCTATGATATGTGCTTACTACCTTGATTATTTGATACATTTTCACTTTGGTAAGTTCCAATACATTGGTTTGATTTCTTTGTCTTTGCTGTAGTTTTGTTGTTTCTACAGTTCCGTTGATTCTGTAACTCAGTTGTTGGCTCTGCCTCTTGTGTGGTTTCTATGTTTTTGTGGTTCTTCTGTTTTTATGATTTCACTGTTTTTGTGATTCCACATCATTGAATACTACATTTGTTCGAACCATATTATTTTTGTTGACCTTTAGCTTAACTCAACTTATGGTTCATATTTTAAAGCAATCTATTTAACAAGTAGAATGATCGAAAATAAAAGGGAGTAGCATAAAATTGTCAGACGTTGAGTCATC
Organism: Apostasia shenzhenica; assembly: GCA_002786265.1. Classification (NCBI taxonomy): domain Eukaryota; kingdom Viridiplantae; phylum Streptophyta; class Magnoliopsida; order Asparagales; family Orchidaceae; genus Apostasia; species Apostasia shenzhenica. The sequence goes on from KZ451950.1 coordinate 11,031,877, forward strand.
CAATTAGACATATAGTTGTCATCCCGATGACTTACATGCTCGGGTTTTTTAAAAAATTGCAGGCATACATTTTCAGTACTTATAGAAGATGATATTATTGACTTGCTTCATATTAGTTGATTTTAGTTTTTCATAACATTAAAGATATGGACAATAATGTAGCTTCATTATTGTGGTTGGGATAATTACGGCACCTCTACACTTGATAAATTTGTAACTTCAGTTTTTTTTGCAATATCAATTATCCTTGGTATCATGGTGGAGAGTTAAATATAGGAATGCTATGCTTTTTATCAAGCTAAGACGGAGTTCATAGATGCAATAATGAGGTTAAAGAATTATAGAGGGTCATCGATTATGCAAGGACGTAAAATGTTTACTTCATTGAGCCACTACAAATATAAATTCAAAAAGAGGCAATGATGAGCTCTAATTCTAAGCTTCTAATACACGATAAGTTCTTTATTGTTGTACCAATGAAAAGTTCTGATCTTCTTGAAATGCTATGCTAGCAATAACTTTCGGTAAATTCGAACTGTAGAGTGTTAATTGAGATGCCTTTTCAAGACAATATTACAAAGTGGATACAACTTTATCCAGTCTCAACTGACATTTTTATGCATATTATCCACACTTATTTAAATTTATTTCATATATTGTTACTGCTGTGTGGTGCATATGGCTAATTTTAAGTCAACCCTATTGTTTTTTTACTATTCTACCTAGTACTTTTATAGCCTATATTCCCAAGTGTGGTTGCTAGGTTTAACTTGATTAAGCAATTCTTTCTTTACTGTGTAATAGTGCTTATGATCACCATTTTTGAAACATAAGATATGCCCTTGTTCTGCACCACTTCGAGTTTGCTATGCACCCTTCTAATACACCATTTGTATTAGGCAATAAAAACTTCAAATTTCGACTCATAGGTCAAGAGTAAGTTGTCAATTAGGAAATCATCATCAACAATGTCTACAAGTGAAAAAGTGCTAAAAACAGAAGAAGTTGTACAAATCAATCCCTCAAATTCAAAAGCAACTAGGAAAACGAGAGATCCAAACTATTCCGACAAAGAAAGGGATGTCTTAATTTTACTAATCATTGAGAAACACAATAATGAAGATGTGGTGAATGAAAATCCAACATCTTGGACATGGACTGAGATAACTAAAGCTTACAACAACCAAATTTGTTTGCTGTAGGGACCAATAAATTGAATGATGATGATGATCCTTTGCACGAGAATGTTGAGTTGGATGAACATTTGCAACTTTACTTTTTTCTATTTTTCATCTTAAAGATTGTACTATTTTTGTGTTTGTTTGTCAGCCTATTAATTAAATCATGCATTTAATTATGTATAATGGATTAAGCAGTTTCTATTACAGCTTGTTAATTAGATTATGCAATTGAAAGCTTATTGTTTTTATATTTATTAATTAGATCATAAACTTAGAAGGTTCCTAACTATGCTTCTTCTATTTATCTTTTTTTGTTTGCTACCATGAGTTAAGTTATTAAATTACCAAACAAAATATATATTTATCCCAGGTTATCACTTAGTTATTCTAGGTTATCATTCAAACACAAATATGGATTAAATCACTTACTCAATCTAGGGTAAGTGATTAATGGGGGGAAGCTACCCCAAGTTAACTTATCCTACTCCCAATCCAAACAGCCCCTAAAGGTCTCCGAGAGACTTTCATTCTCCGTGGTTTACATCAAGGATCGTCATTAACGAAATAACAGAGGGGTATCGGAAAATAGATGATGGCTTATGGGACGCGTAGCGTTACATTCGATTTTTCTTTAAAAAAAGCAGTAAACGTAATAGGGATACCGTATTCTTCCAGCGGTCCTGGGCATTCACATCGGCGCCGTATTCGAGGAGGAACTTCGCCACGTCGATCCAGCCATGAAGAGCTGCGACATGTAGTGGAGTACGGTTGTCGTAGTCCCTGGCATTCACAAGCTCGCGATCCTCCTCAAGGAGTTTTCGAACGGCTGAAGCGTCGTTCTGGTGGGTGTGCCACAGAATCAGAGACGTCCTGCTAACCCTTGCCTTGTCCTTCTTCTTATCGACGGAAGAAGAGGAAGAAGGGAAAGGCGACGACGAAGATGGCGTTCCGGAAGAGCCGTCGCCGCTAGATTCCTGAGGGGTATTCACCGCTGCTGCGTCCCCGCCACTCATATTGCCTTTGCCTTCGTCGACCTCCCCTTCCTCAACCTTAACCCTTTCCTCAGCTATGGGACCTGCGTCCCGTTTTTCAGATTCACTTTTCGACGTTCCTTTGATTAAAAAAAAAATCTTCAAAGGGAGTTATTATAATTTTTTTTGATAGAGACTTTTAAAGAGCGATATTATTATACTTAATTAGTTTGAGAGCTACTCGAACGGAAAATGCACAGTAATTCGCCTAAAAACATTAATTTTTTGCTAATAAATTAATTTTACCACGTCTTCTTATATTTTTTAAAATAAATAATTACATACATAATAATTTATATTATCCTAATTATATGTATTTCATCTATTTTCAAAAAATTACACTTTAACTTTAAGAAAAGTGTGCAGTGTAATTTTTAGAGGTGTGACATATAATTTTTTAAAAAAATATTTAATATGTAAATATAATAATATAAAGTGTTATGCATGTAAATATACCTTTTTAAAATTAATTTTATTTTATACTGAAATTAAATTTTAAAAAAAAGATAGAATGAGAGTGTTTTTGGCAATCTAATCTTGCACCAAAAATAATGACGATTATATATCTTACATAATCCTGCTCGCCTTTCCTAATTATCGTTTTTAGTCGTTGCCCGTAATCACGTATTTCTCAGCTCATTTTATGTTGAATTAGAACACAATTTAATGATCGTTACAATTCTCGAATAGGCGTAGAGAAAGTTCGGTGCAAGGAGATGTGAAAATAAATTTTTTTAAAAAAAACAAAAACTTACATTCTGGTATTTATTATGTAAAACCTAATTTTCTTTCAAGCGTAACAATTTTAATTTATACTAGAGAGGATATACATATTTATAAATTTTTAATGTATACTTAAAAATTTGTATATAATAAATTATAATAATTTATTAAAAAATTTCAATTAGGAATACATATAAAATTTAAAAATAAATTTATAATATTATATTTAATAAATATTTTTAAATAAAATTATAATTAACATTAATTTAATAAAAAATTGGCTTAAAATCAAAAAGATTTACTAAGCTCAAATTTAACACAACTTAAAATTAAATTTTTAATTTCAAACTGCACAAAGCCGCCTGACTCAAGATGATCATGTACTCACTTAGTACAAATCCCAATTATTAAAACATTTAAAAATTATGATAATAATGTAATTAAATTTAAAAATTTCTTTCACACTGAACTAAAAAAACATCACACAATTCAAGAGAATTTCCACAGATTACCACAGAATAGGTTGACTAATTAAAGTTTTTATGACAAGGAAATCATAAAAATAAAAAAACTTAATTTCAAAGTTTGAGATTAACTATAAAGAATGATATGTTGCATTACCTATTACACAAACCTGAAAAATAATAAGGCAGACATTCTAATCACATCAAATTTTTTTTAAAACAAGTTTCAGATCTTATTTGCAACGACATATATCGACTTCATGCAAGGGGTTACTTTCTCAATTAATATTACACGGTACGTAAAACTCCGCAGATAGAAGTACGAGGAAGCAAGCCTTGTGGCTTATCATTTTGCATATTTTGCTAAAACTATAACAAGAGTAGATGAACACTTGGAAGGCTAATAGGTAGTCATAGAAAAAAAGAAAATCATAGTGAAAATTATCTTATTTAAAAAATAATTCATATCATATCTCACAACAACTCTTCACATCAATCAATTATAAATTGCATGATATTTGTGTACAGAACCAAAATAAAAAGTATAAAACATTGAAATTATTTTAGTTTCAGTTCCACCACCAAAAATACATTAGCCGCAAACAACATCAGAATAAAAGCCAATAATTCTGCGCTGACAATCTTTAACATTCAAGAGTTCTACGTCAAAAACCTCGAATTGCTTGGAGCTGAAGAAGGTAGATGGTCCGACCTGGTCGAAAATTTACAAAAATAAATATGGATATGCCGTGAGTGGCTTTTATGATCATAGTGCATCAAAGAACGAAAGCACGAATAATCAAATAGCACAAGACTATAATTAACTTCGTGATGCAATTTGGCAGGAGGCTAGAAAAGAAATGAAAGACATTGAACACCATGCAGACAGCAAGGAAAAAGGGCATCAGACAGACAACTTCAGATCAATGCGACAAGCAACAGAGGCATGAACAGAAATGAGCAGCTTGGATATGGTGATGCAGGAAAAAGATGTAAATAATATTTATATTTTAACTTAGCAAATTTAAACAACAAATTATTTCAATTATCACATGTTTTCCAAATATAATTATATCAGAAAACAAGATTTTCAACTTCACAAATAAAGCTTTTCAAAAATTAACATTAAACTAAATAGTTCAACCAATTTTCTATTACATATAAATTAGTAGAAAGGCTAATCTTTCCATTACAATGGGCAAACGTTCCCAAGGCAATCCTCCCTTCTGATCATCTGTTGGCTTTAGTCACAACGTAGCGTCCTTTCTCCAAGTCGAATATAGTTTTTAGTCGCGGTTTCTGCAATTTCAGCACCAGCAAGACTGCCAAAATAAGGAGCGAGAGAATTAGAACGAAACCAACCAGCGTGAAAAATGCTGCCGTGGAATATAGCAGTCGTCCAATCTATAGCTGCTCCATGGTCTTCATGATGAAAGCGCCAAGAGCCCAGTAAAAAAAAATGCCCCCCACTCGATCAGTGAACCAGAGCCTGCTCATAGCATGAACAAATATGGATTATGGCTTGAGAAAAATGGCCGGCAGATAAAGACAATAAAGCAATGTCGCATTTGAGTTGAAAGGAAAATCAAATAGCGGAAAGGTAAATTTGTATAAATATTACCTCTTATCATCCATGGCTATATATATGACATTCTGATGTAAAAATATGTAAACTTCTGACGGGTTTAGGTTCTCTAGAGATCAGGAAAACAAGATATCCGCATAGAGGACATCTAATGGGTTCACATTATCTCTAATCTTCATTTATCCTTACGTATTTATGTATAAATAAGTTTCTTTTCTCTCGTTTGTCATTTTTATATGTAATTATGACTTCCCTTCCATCCATGCCTACATCACACATGAGCCTATCAACAAAGTTTAAAATCATAAACAACATATTCAGAAACATAAGAGACTATCACTAAGGATTAACTAAAGTTATAACAACATAGCAAAAGCATTGAAAAACGATGTCAAGTTGAATTGGTAACAGCAAATTCAGAGGCGGATTTGTACATTTGAGTTTTGATTTGGAGGGATGATAGCATATTCAGAGGCATCAAGGCTTGCTATCTAGATTTGGTATTAAGCTAACAATATATTCAGAGACACATTAACCTACTATTAGAGTTGATTTATTTTGAGCATTTAAGTTGATGATAGATCCATCAAGGATGATAGGATTGCCATATTTGAAGAAAAATTTGAATTTTCTTGGCAATTGGCTTGACTCCCTAGGAAATCAAAGTTAAAGATTGGATGTGTAGGCTGGTGACTGGCTCCATTGGGGTTAATGGGGAATTGGGAAAGTTGGTTTCAAAAATATTTAGTGTTTCCACTTCATTTAGGGAAATTGTGGGGATTTTGCTGGGGATTTGACTGAAGCATAGTCTAAGGAATATAATTTGTGAGGTTTATGTATGACCTGTGGCTTTGTAGGGATCTTGGTAGAATATGAAGTGGAGGAGTTTCAACTTTGAGGTGGAATTTTAAAATTAACTTATATAGTTGTTCAGTGGAAGGATTTTCTCGTAATGTTCTAGGAGTCTAGGGGAACATTATCATTAGATGGCATATTCTGATATCCCTTCAAAGAGGTTTCCATCCCTTTACAAAGAAATAGGATCTTTGAAGGATGGGACTTGTGAAGAATTAGCTTCTTCTAAGGAAAGAATACTTTGCAGGGGAATTAGAAACATTAAAGAGGTTAAGTCCACCGAGAAAGTGGGAGTCTTCGAAGGAATTGAAGTCTTTTAAAGAATTGGCTCCGCCACTGAGGTTAAATTTTTTAAGTCTTCAAAGAAATTGACTTTGCCATGATGAATCTAAAATTTTTAAATGAATTGAGCCTTCAAAAATTTTGAGTTTCAAAGGGATGTTGATCATGAAAGATACCAAGGTTTCTGGAGATGAACCTTGACAAGATTGAGCCTTTGAAAGAGTCGAGATTTCTGAAGGATTGAGGTCTTCACAAGGTTGTCTTTCTTTGAAGAAAGGAGTGCTCTGCTGGGAACATCATTAGTCCTTACTGAGCCAAATTTTTGTATTTCTTCTAGGGGTAATTTGCATTGGGGTTATTCAGTTCTTTGTGCTTGATTTGATTCCTTTTGGAGTTCGTTATCATCCTAGAAAGATGAGAGTTAAGTGTGTACTGCTTTACAGAGATTCTTTCGGTCCAAGACCTCATGGTTTTTAATTCTTCATTTTGCTATGAAGTCTTCGCAGGAAATTTTAGCTGCATAATGCTAAGAACTGAAGACATTGTGCGATTTATACCACTGGAGGCCTTTACCATACAAGTGGGATGCACACCATATCCAATATATGGAATCTCCAATTAGACTTGGCCTCAACTGAGCCTTCATTGCAGCTGATTTGATAGCCATAGCGGCGCTAAGCACCAAAGAACTAGCTCTTCAAAAATCCATCAGCTAGGCCTTTTTCTCATTGCAACAGGGTATCTATAGTTGTCTTAGGATAGTAAATGGCATAAATTGCACCACAATGATGCTTGTTCCAAGGGCCAACGTTCGTTTAGGCATTTTTTAAACTACTCCTTTCAATTGTTCGTTGCTACTTTGTAAGTCAGTGGAACAAAGAGAATCACCACACTAGCATGGCATAAAATCTAACTCTCGGTGCACCTTAACTTAAATCTTACATGTTAAAAACTATTTAAATCTATTATTTATGTAGAATATTTTAAATCTAATTGTTAGATGCTCATCTTAACGATTAGATTTAATTTAAGATACAAAAGGGGTTAGATTTTATTCCTATGAACCTTATTTAAGTTAAAACATAACTTAAGTATGATTTACTTAAATAAAATGTAAGGATTTTTTAACTAGGGTGTGTTGGTTGTAAAATTAAAATAAATAAGTGTGTCATGTAATATTTAACTTTAGGGTGTCTAATAAGTAAATATTGAAGTTTTTTGTGTCATACGGGTAAAAACCCTTTTTTTTTATAGTAGAAAATTACATAGAGTTAGAATACTCGAAGTACCCGAAGTATCCTTAATTTTCAAAGGAATAGTTTATAATGTCCAAATTTTTACTCATTTTTCTCTATTTATTGTATTAGAATATTAATTTTTATTTCCTTGTATGACATTTAAATTTATCTTAATAATAATTTGCATGTGGCCAAAATAAAAGCTTAGATTGTATTGTTCAAGTGCCACTTGAAATGAATTATAACAAATTAAATTCGTGCACACTTTTGCCTTTGTGCTGGCTAAGGCCGAGAATTGGAGTTAAGCAAAGGAAGATCAAGGAGAAGAATTAGAAAGTTAAATAGTAAGTTATCTCTAGCCAAAATTCTCCCTTTTTCTTTGATTTTCCGTCCTCTCTTCTCATTCTTCTTCCTTTCTACTTTTAGAGAAAAGCTAAGATATACCAGCTAAAGAAAGAAGTAATTTTAAGAGTTAACTTCATTTTGGATGGCCAACACGAGGTAAGTAAGTGTTCATGCAATAAATTAAAAACTAAGAGTAGTAATCAACTAATTTGAGTAAATTGGATTGTATGCAAGATGAATTGCTTAATTGCATACTTAATTTGGGTTGTTCACATGTCATTTACACATTCTGAAATCTTTAGATATATTTCACCTCATTGTAATTTATTTTGAAATTCATATTCATAAATCTAGTTGCTTGTATTCAATGTGAAAATATTGTGATAATTCCTCCAGACAGATACTTTCTGCATGGTAAATTAATGACAACATTAACGACTTGCCGCATTCATTCAAATTTAAAAACTAATGCATGCTTTAACGAGAAGTAAAAAAACTCAAAATAACAATGCATACCTATTACCTAATTGTCATAAGAAGTTTTAATATGCCAAAGAATTCGAAGAATAATAGAAAGGGGGACCTCTATCTGATAAAGAATCCAAAATATAAACTAGAGAGGGAAAGTTCCACCTGATCAATGATGCAATATAATTGATGCAGTGAGTGGAGATATTAATTGTACTTCACAGAATGTATACTTCAGAGGCATGAAAGTTAACACTTGAGAACTTAGGAGGTGTCAATAAAACAATTATAAAGATTAAAATTATTATCCTTGCTGGCATAAAATTTTCATTGGGCATTCTGGTCATGATTTCACCATACAGATGATATAATGTGTTGCATCTGGATCCACGCCACACCATCCAGGCCGTCCACGTGGAAGCTTACGCGGCATCAAACGTCACAAGGCCTCCACGTCGAACAAGAGATGAATCATCCCGAACAGCAGACGCCGAAGAGCTCAAGGAGAAAAGCAAAGACCTGATCTGACAGACGCCTGACCGTTGGGAACCGTACTGCTCTGGGAGAGGAAGCGGTTTTCCCGCTGACGGGTCGTACCCTCTGTACATCGTACGTCAGATAGTAGCTCTCTGCAGGCATTAAATGAGCCGCCACTAGGATTGTAGATTATTCGGCTGAAGTGACTAGATAGAGCAGACCAGAGTATATATATCTTATGTAAACAGCCTTCAAAGAGGCTGAGATCCAAAAAATCCTTTGAGCATACTGTAACCAAAAAAGAAAAGTAATTCTAGTGATCTTTTAAGCCTCCTCGAAAAGGAGCCGTTGTTTTTCCGCCAGCCGGTTTTCCACGTAAAAAATCTTGATTGTTTCCCGTCATAACATAATGCTAATAATGATGATATGCTTTGCAATTATTTAGCATTAGTACTCTAGTTTTCAAAGTATAGCTTCACTGGCTCAGGCAATAAAATGAGGTATTTCAGCCATTCATATATCTACGATATGAACGAACTATAATATGTAAATATAATTTTTCACAACCATTTCTCGCAACATAACAATATGTTCTACCATGGAACTCACAATGTCAGGGAGTATTCGATCACTGAAATATAATTTTTTTTTATTTACCAACAAATTTATTTCACATCATATATAATTTTTAATATAATTAATTTTTTTTTTTAATATGCATACAGTTTGAATTTTCAAGCCAAAGATATTATATTCCATTGCCAAACCTAAGGATTCTGATCCAGATCAGCTATTAGAAACAATACAAAAGAGGTAATTAACAACAAAATTCTAAGGAAAATGCATCACACAGTACTACTACACAAATTAACATTTACATATGTAGAGGTAGATATATATATATATATATATATATATATATATTCGGAGAATGTGTCTAATTAATTTATTAATGTAAGTGAGATTTACAACTATCATCCTCAAAAATTCATTATTTTAATGTCACCCCAAAATCCATTATTTTCATACAGCACTCCTATCTAATTTCAAAAGCAGAGTGTTGTCTCTCAAAATGAGGAGTGCTGACCGAAAATAATAGACTTTGAAGGTGTCACTTGAACATAATGGATTTTTAGGAGTGACAGATGTAAATTTTCCTTGAAGCTTAATGATAAATATTATTCCTAAGATAAACAAATTATATTGATGATTTGGTGGCTATAAATATATATAAATATATAAATATATATATGTGGGAGAGATTTTAATTAATTTAAGAAGCCATGCAGCCGATGCCATAGCGAGTGTTGGGGAAGACGAGGAAGAGGCCGCTGCAGACTACGCCGACCATCAAGGGGAAGCTCTCCATCACCTCATCCATCTCCTTCCTCTGCCCCGGGAAGACGCAATTAGTGACGCGGTGGTCCGACATTGCGATTGCGGCGAACACCAGCACCGACATCCCGGCGTGGATCAGGTCCACGAACCCCATCCTGAACCGCTCCTGATCCCTCGGGACCTCCACGCCGGCCAGGCCGGACTTGAAGAGCGCCAATCCCCGCGGCGTCACGAACCCGTAGTACACCTTTCCGTCCGGGGTGCGGAAGCTGTCAGTGAAGTGGAAGAAGAAGCAGGAGAGCGCGCAGATTCCGAGCAGAACGTAGATCATGATGGTGCTCACCGGCGAGCACGTGCCATTTCCTGAGGCCGACGGCAGGAGCATCTCGAAGGTGAGGAGGGTTCCGGTCGGGAGGAAGTTCACAAGCATGGACGTCTTGGATAGAGTTTTCTGCATGCCCTTGGCCAAGATCCGACGCTTTCGGCCGCCGCCGCCGCCACAGCCGCCGCCGCCGCCGCCATCGCCGCCGCCGCCGCCGTCCCCCTCTGCCGGAGAGGAGGGGTAGGAGAAGGGCGTTTCCCTGCTGTATTTGGCGTTGGCGAGATCCATATCCAACGACTGAGAGCGCCGCCTCGTTAATTAACGAGGAACTAACCGACGCCTGAAAACGTCGCGTCCCTCCGGGCACATCGAATCAGTTCTACGTGCACAAATCAATTAATATTTTAAATGAGTAAATTATACTACTTGCCTTTTTTTTTAAATTTTTCTATTTTTTAATAAATTTATTAATATTTTGAGTAAATTATACTCAAATCTCTGACGTTAGTACTTAATAACATACAATCCATATTTTTTTAAATTATAATATTTAACCTTTAAGTTTTAATAAATTATCAAATAATTTTTTTTATTTTTTTTTTAAAATTAATATTACACCTCTCTCCTCTCTCTCCTCCCGATCCCAGCGCAAGCGCGAGGGTCGTGCGGTCGCTAGTAGGTTGCACACACGGCGCGGCCGCCGGCAAGCCGCAGCCTGCTCATAATATTGAGAAGGGGAGGGGTATAATGATAATTTTAAAAAAAATAATAAAAAAAAATTAAAAAAAAAATTAAAAAAACATATTTGATAATTTATTAAAATTCAATGACTTCGATATTATAACGTGAACCTGTGCGTTACTAAGCCTTAAATTCAGGGACTAATTTACCCTAATAAATAATTTTTTTTAATCATTCTACACAAATTCTATATACAATAATTTTCAATAAAAAAATTAATTTTATTTTACATCATAGATCAAAATACTCGATTCGAATATTTTGGTCTACGATGTGAAATAAAATAGATATTTTTATTAAAAATTATTGAGTACGTGAAGTGAAATAATATTTATTTTTTTATTAAAACTTGTGTAGAATAATTAAAAAATTATTTTTTATTATTGTTATTCTTTTTTAAACTAGCACTATTTTGATCCTCGCACCAAACAGGGCTCTAGTAGAGGGAAAACTCTCATTTTCTCCTTTTGTACTAGCCTGTTTGTTTGTAAGGTTTAAATTTAATAAAGTTAAAATTAAACTTGAATAGAAATATTTTTTATTGAAAGTTGTGAATGATGTGAAATAAAGTTAGTTATTATATTGAAATATGCGAGGGATGTGATATAAAATTAGTTATTATATTAGAATATGTGAGGGATGTGATATAAGTTAGTTATTATTTTAGAAATGTGTATAGGATGTGAAATAAAATTAATTTTTAATATTAAATTTTATGTGTGATGTAATGTGCCTGTTTAAGATTAAATTAAGTTAATTTTAAACTGCCAATTCAATGTGAAAATATTATGATAAATTGATTTATCTTTGTTTCTTATCCGTTTAACTTAAAATTTGGATATGCTAGAGTTTAAGTTGTTTACTATATTTTCTATTATTGAATTTTCTCGTAATTTTTATTTTATGATTAAATTTAGTTTAGTATATAGAGCCAAATATATATCAAATGAAATTAGATTTATATGAAACTTATTTTTTTTTTACTAGAGAACTTCCATACCTATAAATAGATATCTTAAATGTCATCAAACTCATAGAATTTGTTAGCTTTCTAATTATTTGAGGTTGCATTACAGAAATTGTTCAGATTTTTTGTTTTAGCACATGCTCATTTTAATTAAGTTTTAAAGTACTAAATGTGATAACCTAAAAAAAAAAACTTTGGATTAAAAAAAAAAGTAATTTGGACCTATTTATAAGAAAATGAAAAAATTGAGACCAAAATATAATTTCATTTTTTTTTAAATGAGATAAGAATGATTTAGCTGCTATTTTCTCTCTCCTCTCTCCCCCTCTCTCCCCCTCTCTCTATCTCTGCCCTCTTTCTCTTGCTTTTATTCTCAGTTAACCCCACGCTAAGGCCAAAATCAAGCCGTCCGTGATTAAATTTTTCGATAAAAAACTCAAAACAAAAATATATTTAAGATTAAGTTATTAATTTAGAAAAATTTTCATATTTTCATTATATTTTAAAATATTTTTTGTGAATCTTAATTTAAAAAAATATTTCTAATTATTTCTTAAAATATTCTTAAATTTATAACTGTATTTAAATTTAATTTATATATACACATAACTTTGTGTATATAATTTAGATTAATTGAAGATATTAAAAAAGTATATTATATAAATTTATTCGAGTAATTTTGGGGGGTGAATAATTAAATATATATTTGACTTTAGGTTTGACTGACGCCGAGGAGGCAGGAGATTCAAGGTGAACCTTAGATCATTTTGGACTTATTCAAGATGAATAGTTCTTACTTAATTGATATTCCTATATATGTATATACGTTCTTCTGACATATATATTTTATCATATTTGTATGGTATCTTAAAAGAGGTGATCATAAAAATACAAATGCTCTAAATACACTTTGATATCTGATTATTTGAATATGTTTGTTACTATTACAACTTCAGATCTTATTTGCTTTATCATGTGCTCACTTGATATTCATGGATATTTGATAATGTATATATATAATTTGTTATGTTTGAAGCACATGCATGACCTATTATGCATGCTTGGGATATGATAGATCGATATGTGCAACTAGGTACTTTTGTCTGATGCAGCTCATGAGCGAAACTGACGAATTCTCATAGGAACCGGCAAGTTCACTTTGTTAGGCTTCGGCCTAGTACCTCAGTGGATTGTTGTTATATCGATCAGTATAGATATGAATATATGTGTGAATATCATGATGTGATTGTCTATCTTTTAATATACTCTGTATATTTGTCAGCTTTCATTTAATATCTTGATGCAATTGCTGTAAAATTGTTTGATACTTTCTATTATAATCTATTAGAAACTTTTATTATTGTATGCTTTAAATAAGTTTCACTTCATTATCTTAACCTTTACTATTTACATTATCATTTATCTATTTATGTGTATATAATGTCTTTGTTATCATATACTAGCCATTTAAATTCTGATCAATAGTGTATATTTGTTTAGCCTCCGAGTTTACTTACTCATTTAAGTATGGTCTATCTACTGAGTAATTTATACTTACCCTATTATATTATTATTATTATTATTATTATTATTATTATTATTATTATTATTATTTCAGATTATCGTTGAGCTGAATGTGATATTCTCATAAAGAATTTTAATTAATTTTTGTTATATATTCTGAACAATGTACTTTTTTTTTGTAAACTACTGAATTTATAATGATATTATAAATAATAGTTTAGTGTGAATGTATAAGTAGTTGATATATTTGTAGATATGTATATTTTATTGTGACAAATTATATAGAAATTAAAATTTGTGATTTTTTTTGTATTTTTTGTTATTTGTTCCCGCCGCCTCCGCTTAGTTGAGATTCTGTCAAAATTTTCTACAAATTCGATACGTTGGAGCGGGGTGTGACATAAATGATGTTCAAATATTGCAAAAAATAGCAGCTAAATAGTTTACTTGATTTGCTACAAACTTTTATTTTATTACTTGCTCTAAAATTAGTTCCAAGTCTATGTTTTAATTAGTTGAATTTATTATTGAATTGTTCTGCTTTCAACTAGTTCATGACTGTAATGATCAATGTAATATAGTTAAGCTTATGGAATTGACTCATTGAGAAAACCAAGTCCAGAGGACTTAAAATAAATATAAATTTAATTAAAAGGTTTTAAATGCAACAACTAAGAAAAATTAAGATTTCTTGTTTATAAGAATATTGTTTATATTATAATAATTGTTGACTGTTTAAATTTCTATTTTTAGATCTTTTAATCTGTTTAGTCGAAAAACTTTAAATTCATGCCTTAAGATTAGTATATACGTTTGCTAAAACTCATACATTCTTCCGTAATTATATCTAAAATCTCTTTAAAAGACCAATATTGTCATAGAATAGAGAATTATGAGACAATCCTAAATAAAGTTGAGTAAAAACATCGATCTTAAATACCATGCAAACATATTTTTAAATATATTAATCTATATGGATGCTTATAATCTTTAAACTTAAAATTTTAATGAAATCTAAAAACGTTTAATGGTTTTGTATGACTGAAAATAATAGTATAGTTGAAAAAACTGAAAATTTTTCTTAAATAATATCAAAAATAAATTCAAAATTAAAAATAAATACTTTAAAAAAATAAGTGGTACAAATCTAATAAATAATTTTAAACTAATTATAAAAATAATAAATAAAATTTATGATAATTTAGACATTCAAAATAATAATAATAATATTATTATTATTATTATTATTATGACTAAAATATAAAAAAATATAATTAATGAAATAAAAAAAAAATCAACCAACATCAAATATAAAGAGAATATAGATAATAATAAAAAAATATTATCATGAATATTCTTTTAAATAAAAAACAAGTTACTCAAATTCATAATAAAATTAAATATATAAATATTATAAATGAAATAAATTTATTAGAAGACTTTGAAAATTTTGAAGACTTACATACCCTATCTAGAAGAAAAAATTAAAGAATATATGAATGAACCAACAATAGAAAAATTAATAACCATACAAGAATTATATCGAGATAAAGAAGAGATTTTTCAATTATATGACTATAAACTCGATTATGAATTATACTCTGAAACAGATAATAGTAACGACGAAAGCAATAATATTCAAACAAATGAAGAAATATATATGGAAGTAAGAGAACCCTCTACTAGAAGTCTCTCTAAAAGAAAACAATACAATGAGAAACCTAAAAAATATTTTAATGAATATGATAATCAACATTATCAACCTACAGAAAACCCATTTGACGACAACTACAAAAATGACAGATTATTTTAAAGCTAAATATTCTAAAAAAGACCAGCAAATATTTAATATAGATAAAATTTCGATTTTAGAACGAAAACAACATATCTCACAATGGATACAATTAGTAAGAAGATTAAAAAACATATATGCTTATATCACAACCCAACAATTATTAGAAATGATAACCTCAAAATTTGAAAGTTCTGCTTCAATAGTTTAAAAATCTTTAGAAAAACTTTCCTCAATTTTAAAAAATAAAAGAAGAAAAAAATAACTATATTGATTTAATTGTATAAGCTATTTTATTTTATTTTTTAAATAATTTTGTTCAACTTGAGCATGAACTAAGGGCAAAATATTCAAAAAATGAAAATGAAAGTAGATTTCTCTTTCCTTCAACAGCAATTCCCTACCCTAACTCAAGTCAAACTGAGGAAACAAATAGAAGTACTTACAATTCAACTGCTAAGGCTACAAAGGGTACAAAGGAACACCATTCTTACAAACAAATGGGAAGCTTCGTGCCGAGTCGACTCGAGTCAACTACTTATCCGTCTGAACAAAGGTACCGACATAACCGAAGCCCATGAGCAAAAATGAGAGGGATTGGGGAAAGATGTATATGAAATAACGATCTCTGCAGTAGGCATAATCATAGCATGCACATAGAAATAAGTACACTCCAACTAAAAGCTCCAAGAAGTACAACCTGCTATGAAAATAGACAATTATTAATTTTATGATGATAACATAGAGAGTAATACAAAAAAAAAAAAAAAAAAAAACCACATTCCAGTGCTAAAAGTTCCCTGCTTTTGCAAGGATAGAACAATGGTAATCCCTCATACAAAAACTTTTCTTTTTTTTTTCAATAAAAAAGCTATTTTTGAGACTTCATGGCCTAGCCTTTACTGACCATTGCATCAAGGCTCAATCTATTATCAATGCACATGCTATTGTTTATTATCTACAAATAACTACGCTGACTGTGAAGATTAATAGTCACTAGGCTTGTTTGGTTGGAGGATGAATTTGGGTAAGAAAAGAGAAAATAATTTATTTTATAGAGTTGATGGGAAAGAAAACTATTTTAATATTGGGAGGTGTGTAAAATGTGAAATAAAGTTGATTTTAAGGTTGGAATTTGTATTGGATGTGAAATAAAGTTGATTTTTAAAGTTGGAATTTGTGTTGGATGTGAAATAAAGTTATTAAAATTTATAATAAATTTAAAATATTATTAAGATATTTTTTTGCCCTTTTTTGGGCTCATGCCAAACAAGGCTTATATATACAAATAGCAAGCTAAGATATGCTTACCTATCCCAGAATTTGTTTTTGATTTTCCAGCTAATATTGATGGTTGGTCTAGTCTTCAAAATGTCTCCCAATTTCTCTGTGACAATCCACTCATTTACACTTCCTACTTCCAGCAGACCAATGAGAACAGCTTTGCATCGGTGCAAGGACACCACATTTTCAAATAGAACCCAAAATATAACAAGGTGGAAAGAACTGGAAAAAGTAATGGCAGACTGATCAGAGATTCTTAACATGTTGTAACAGAGTATTTGTTTCGATATTATCTAGATATTATTTAATTTTTTATGGCATCTATATGTCATTTTAGAGTGACAATTTAATTATTTTTAAAAGTATTAGCTAAATATATCATCAAACTAAACAATGAAACTCTTTAAATAACATAGCATCAAGATAATATTAAACCAAACACTCCCTAAATATGATTTAACAGTCACCATTCCAACTGTAATATTCTCACTCAGAATGAAACCATAAATTTTTACTACTTGTTGACGTAGGATGTGGGGATCCCAGGAAACACCGAAAGAAAGAGAGTTCCGGGAGACGGCGGCGCGCAAAGGGGGGTGAGCCTGTTCAACGGAAGCTCAAGGAGAGAACCAGTTCCGGGCATACAGAGAAACACACCAAGATTTAAGGTGGTTCAGGGAGATGATCCCCTACGTCCACCGGACGATCAATGAAAAGATTTCACTAAATAGGGAAAAAGTAGCCTTCAAGGCTTGTACAATGCTTCTTGAAAGAGGAAGAGGAAGAAAACCAGCTCCTCAGTTGGGGCCTGGTTACAATAGATGATGCCGATCCCTCCTCTCTCCTCTTTTTCTCTGGAACTGTTCAGCGATATTTATAGTCATTGGCGGGTGTAACTCCACCCTGGTTTCCCGGAGACAAG
>KZ451950.1:11052086-11152658 GCA_002786265.1 Apostasia shenzhenica
AAAAAAAAAAAAAAAAAAAAAAAAAACCACATTCCAGTGCTAAAAGTTCCCTGCTTTTGCAAGGATAGAACAATGGTAATCCCTCATACAAAAACTTTTCTTTTTTTTTTCAATAAAAAAGCTATTTTTGAGACTTCATGGCCTAGCCTTTACTGACCATTGCATCAAGGCTCAATCTATTATCAATGCACATGCTATTGTTTATTATCTACAAATAACTACGCTGACTGTGAAGATTAATAGTCACTAGGCTTGTTTGGTTGGAGGATGAATTTGGGTAAGAAAAGAGATCTGATACCTGACACAGGAAGCCGCGACTTTCTGAGTCTATACCATTAAACAATCACTTTATTTCACATCCAACACAATTCTCAATAAATCAATCAACTTTATTTCACATCATACACAATTTTTAATATAACCAACTTACTTTATTTCATATCATACACATTTTTCAAAAATCACTAAAAATTCCAACCAAATCTTCTTATTTTTCTTATAGTCTCAATATACTCTTCTTCACAACATCATTTTTTTCGTTCCCATCAAAGAATATGTTCTGGAGGTCCTACGTCTTATCGAATGAATATTCTTTTTCATAGCGCTCTTTGTTGTGATTCTTTTTCTTCAAAGGATAACCTTTTCGAAGTTTCTTTATAAAGTTGGTATTTTTGAATTTTTTTTTTGTGAGTGCTCTCGACTTCTTCCTCATAACAACGGATTCCTCGAATATAATAAATTAATAAACTAGAAAATATGCTCTGATTCAAAAAAAAAGCAAGATAAGAGGGAGAGGAGAGGAGCTATATCTGTGGCTCCTCTTCTCACATATCCTCAGCTGGAATTATTGGAGCACAAATAAACAAAAGCAATGGTCAAAGGCCAAACGAATCTATTGAACATTATAGGTCTTGTTTGTGTAGGAGTTTAAAATTAACTTGATTTAATTTTAATCAGTCATATCACATCACACATAAAATTTAATATTAAAAATTAAATTTATTTCACATCCTACATATATTACTAAAATAATAACTAACTTATATCACATTCCTCACATATTCCAACATAATAACTAATTTTATATCACATTCATCATATATCTCTATTTAAATTTAACCTTACAAACAAACACACTACTGACAATCTTTAACTATGGATCATATGCACATCTGTTGAAGTTGATCGACTCAATCTTTAATAAAATCTCATTGAATAATAACTGACAAAGAAACCCTCCTTTCTGACTGAAGTGAGCATTAATATAACAATTTAGCTCATTATAAATATTATTCACTTTAGCTTATGAGAAATTGTGTAATTAAATAGTTTCTTAAAGAGATCACTCATCTTAAGATTATTCTAGTCTAAGCACACTTAACTACAGTGTGTCATTATTAGCCTCACGATTTTATCTCAAAATGTGTCTACAAAAATATCAATATATCTTATATATATCTACTATATCACCAATACTTTGGTGATGCGGGATTTGCCCAAGAGTGTGTCTCTCACAGGATATCACAATAGGAGGACCTTAGAGAGGCACAATTTTGAAAATAAGGGGACTTAGAGAGAAGCGAAATGGTGGTGAGCAATATTATATTTTCTTTTGTTAAACTCGAAATTTGCAAATTGAGCACAAGATTATTTTTAGATTGAAGCATGTCTCTACAGTGTCATAAAGATGAGAGGGCTCTCCTCTCGACATTTTCCACGTGAAACTTCGATCCTAGAGAGCGAGAGGAACTCAAGCACGCTACTCTTTGGCAAATTATCAAAAGAAAAAAGAACTCAATGGAAGGGGGCCGTGTGTGTCGATGTTTAAGTAAGAACTTATCAGATTATTGATTGAAAACAATATTAATTCGCCAAATCAATTTAAATTTAAAATTGCAAGAATCTAATTGAAATAACATTGAAATTATCGAAAAAATTAATATAAAACGAGCAAGCCTTTTTAATGCCTCTTTTACCCCTAACTTCCCTACATTTTAGCATTAAAGTGTGTGTGAGTAAATGAACGACAGAATTGCGCTCTAACTCACAGTCACGCTACAGCCTGCGGTGTCGAAGAAGAGATACAGAGAGAGAGAATGGTCCGTAATTTTGCTCGAAATTCAAAAATCATGTATTTCATTTCATTCAAAATTAACTCAATTTTTCCGTCGCTCAACACTAATTCGCTCAAAATGAAATCGATTCAACTCATAATTAATCAAACTCGATATATATAAAAATATACATATTTAAAATTTTTCAAAACACATAAGTAATTCTATTATATATAAATAGGTTTATAATATTATATTTTAATATATATTATTAATTTAAAATTATACTTTATTTAATCTGATTTAAAAATTAACTTGAAATTAAAAAATTTAATTTTTGAGTTGAGCAGAGAGCAGGAGAGAGAGAGAGAGAGAGAGAGAGAGAGAGAGAGAGAGAGAGAGAGAGAGAGAGAGGTGTGTTACGTTTTGACTCGCGAAGCTCACAACCCTCCAAAAAGAACAACCTCATCACTCTCTCTATATATATACAGATTGTAACGCCCTGCCCTCCTCACCCCTCACTTCACCTTCTCCTTCTCCTTCCTCCTCTTTCATTCTCTCTCTATATAAACAACTTCCTCCACACCCATCTCCTACAATCCATGGAGGAAACCCCGGGCCCCAACCAGCCGGCCGACGAGTGCCTCGCCGTCATCGCAAGGAGGAAGCGAACCAAGTCGGTGCCTACCCAGCCACCGTCGTCGTCTTCCTCCAGTGAATTCTCCAGCTGCGCCACCACGGAGGAGGAAGAGGACATGGCTAACTGCCTCATACTCCTCGCCCAGGGCCGCTCCGCCGCCCCGTCCGGAAAATTCACGACCCGTACGAGTGGCAAGGCCGGATTCTATGTCTATAAATGCAAGACGTGCAGCAAGTGCTTCCCCTCCTTCCAGGCGCTCGGCGGCCACCGCGCTAGCCACAAAAAGCCCAAGTTCTCGCCGGCGCCTGCACCTGCGCCGCCAACCATCGATGAGGATTCGATCCAGTTGAGCATTAACTCTTTCTCTGAACCACCGGATCCTGCCCCCGCAGCCGCCGCCGGTAGCGGCGGCGGTAGCGGCAGCGGCAAGCAAAAAGTCCACGAATGCTCGATATGCGGCTCCGAGTTCTCTTCCGGGCAAGCCCTGGGAGGCCACATGCGCCGGCACCGGCCGTCGAACATAGCGGAGCAGCCGCCGGAGGCCAGAAAGGAGAAGAGCCCCCTGTCTCTGGATCTAAACCTGCCAGCTCCCTCCGACGAAGACCACCACCACCAGAGCGGCGGCGGAGAGCTGCGGAGACCTCTCTCCTCTGTTTCCGCTGGCCCTCCGACCGCCTTCGCATTTTCGACGAAGGCGCAGCTGATCTTACCCTCGGCTTCGGCTCTTGTGGATTGCCCATACTGATCAACACACGAACCAAATCACTGCAAAAAATTAAAGATGACTCCTTTCCATGTTTAATTAATTTCTTCTGAATTTTGCTTCTTCATCAAGATTAGTTATTGCGCAAGCATTCATTCCATACTACCATTCGTTCTGTTTCATTTGATTTCTTTCGATCCGTTTCAATGGATTTTGTTGCATTAAGAGCGGAGGAACCCTAACGGAAGAACGGGTTCTCTTCCTTGTGCTCTGTAGCAGAAGAACATTAATGGCCGTTATATATTTTAATTAGTGCGCGTCGGAGAGAATAAAAGATCGCCGTCGACGGGGAAGACGACGCGAATCCACCAATGGGGCGGCGCAGGGAAGGCTACACGGAGCGGTAGGTTCTTGTGGAGGAAGCAAGGAAGAGGAAGGAGAGGAGCAGATTAAGTGCACGTCTGTGTGGCTTTGCGTGGGGCGAGCAGAAACGTGGGGAGTGGAGCTTCGGTAGCCTGGGCGGGCTCCGGGCCGATTGACCCGACCCAGCCCGACCCGACCCGACCCAATTTGTGTGGTTTCCGTCAGTTTTGTAAAAACCTAACGGCCCAGTTCAAGTACTCAACCTTTAAAATCAGATTACACGTCTGATTAAATTAAATTATAATATAATAAATTAAATTTTTTTTATGAAATTTATCATTTAATGAAGAAAATAAATTAATAGAATATAAAATTTTTTCAAACATAATTTAATTATTTTATATTTTTAACATTTAAATTATAAAAATTATAACTCATATACAATTTATGCCATAAAATTGTAATATATATATATATATATGTATATTATAATTTTTATATAATTTTTACGATTAATATATAAAATTTAAATATTAAATATATAAAATAACTACATTTTAATAACATATATACAATGTTTTCATAAATAAAAGCAATCTTTGCTCTGGCCCCATAAGAGAAAGTAGTTGAGAGCTGCCAGTAATAGTTTGGGATTTCAACTGCACGCCAACCGCTACCACAGGTCAAACGTCGTACTCTCTAGTTTTCGGTGGGGAGGCGCACATCCCAATCGAGCTGGAGGTTTATTCCCCTTGCATCGAACTTGCCAGCAGCTTCGAACCTCAATCTTTCCCAAATTGGCAACAACAGAATGACGACAGCAGAAGACTCGAGCTTGATCTCCTCGAAGAAAATAGAAATCTGGCCGCACTAAAGCAACTCGAGTATAAGCAGCAGATTGCAAGATACTACAATAAGCATGTCTGGAGAAGGCCATTTGAAGAAAGCGACCTTGTCTTAAAGCTAAAAAGCACCACCGGTAGAGACATGGCATCAGGAAAGCTTAACTCCAAATAGGAGGGCATCTTCATTATCCGCAACATATTGGGATCAAACACCTACAAACTAGCAAAGCAAGACGGCACTTCTTCCCAAAACGTGGAGCGGCAATGACCGCAAAATATTTTATCCGTAAAAAACTTTGTACAACATCAGTTCTAGGACGGGCCAGCCCTATTATGCGAGACTCTCTTGCTCCCGATCTGACGAAGGCGAAACCACGCCAGCTCGAGCTATGGGCATCCTGTTAAAAGGAAGTGTCAGTACTAAGCTGAAACCAAAAGAACAACCAGAGATCGTACTCATATAAGCTAGGACGTTCTTCCAGTAGCTTCAGATAATCCTCTGCATCGTAGACGTGTTTGCGAATCTCGTCCACCGCCCGGAAGCGTGGATTCTCAAAACTAATCCCCTCTCCTACAACCACGCATCGTCGACAACGAAACTGACTTCCCCAAAGTCAAGAAAGAAGAACCCCCTTGTACTAGTCTGCGAAACCGGTGTCCTTTACCTTGAACACCTGGTAATACCGCCTCTTCAAGACAAAACACTAGTGCAGACGGGAATTCGCCTCCCACCAAAAAATTGCCTTAAAGATCTCTATGTCTGCTGAAAGATCGAAAGAAAAAGAACTTTTAGTTTCAGCTCTTTTTTTGAGATAGCATTTGAATTTCAAGATAAGACTGAACTGATTTCAATGTGCAACTGTAAACCTATGGTAGTGAACACCAGTAAAATCATGGCTGTTGACCACCAATATTGAGAAGAGACATAACTTTCAATAGTTATAGGTGCTAACATGTGCACACACCATGCTGACAGAACATTCACGGCCAAAACTCAATTTTGTTTCCATCTCTTCCTACTTCCCTAAATCCCTTCAAACTCATAGCATTTTTTCTAGAGGTAAACTGAAAGAGGAAGATGAATGCAGGAGTGCAGCTGAATCACAGAAACCATATTGCTGCAGCAATCCTTTAAAAGAATTAAAAAAAAAAAGAGTCAACAATGTTTCTAAGGTCATATAGATTTAGGAGAGTCACCGTGATCATTGATTTCTGAATCTAAAGTCAATTAAAGGTTATGATTGAAATGCAATAAGAGATGACACGCGATGTAGTTGAATGATTGAATGAATCCACAATGGCCTTCTCAAAGGCAAGCAAATCTCTGGAAAATAGATACAAGGTAAAAAATCAAAACGTTGAAAGGAGATCGAGTAGACAAGATCCCAATTCAGATCAAGAATTCAGCCAGGTTTACTTCCCACTCCAAATTGTATACATACAACCCCATTTAAGCTACAGTAGTGTCCAATTCCTCTAAGGACAGCTTATTGACCAGCCTGGCCTAAGTTTCAGGTTGAATGTGATGGGATGGGTGTTTAAATGTGAAAAAAATTTTAAAATAGCACAAATGCCTCAGGAATGGAAAGTTATATTAGCTTCAATTTACTTGGATTGAGTTGCTTTGGAGTGGCACCAAAAATTTTGCTAGAACTAACTCTACACCTGTTGACTGAAATCTTCATAAGGAAGCAATTAAAGAGATGTTTAGGGATGCAGCTTATGCAGACTCAATGCATGAGCTGAATATACTAAACAGATGGGATCAATTCAGGAGTATAATAACAAATTTGATGCGCTGCTCACATGTTTGAATTTGCCAGAGCCTTATGCTATCAGCTATCACTTTGGGGACTTAAGAAGGAGCCGCTGGGTTTACTAAGCACCCTGAGACCCACAATATTAAGGGGGGCCTTTGACTCAGCAAAAATCCATTTAGCTACCTTAATTCAACAGCTCAACCTCTTCTCTTCTCCTCCTACTGCACGCGAACCCCAGGGAATTACTTCCCAGGATTTCAATATGGCGATCCTATCTTATTGGCAGCCACTTTAAGATAAAGACGAATCATCAAATTTGGAAATTTTTTAATGGATCAACAGATATCACCAGCATAACAAAAATGGCTTTCAAAATTGATAGGATGTGATTTCAAAATTCTCTACAAAAGGTAGTCGATGCTCTTGTGAAGAGTTTCAAGTAGTCCAAATGTCCAATAGAAGTTAATGTGGCATTTCTGCCAAATTCTACAGAGCACTTAACTTAAAATTCAAGATAGTTAACAAGAAACAGCCATGGAGAAACTGAATACCTGGAATAATGGCATATTTATTATGGAAAGGGAAATTGGTGGTGGGCAATGATTCCAACTTGAAAAGGAACCTCATCAAATTAATTCATGTTGGAAGTCCTGTGGCCCGCTCAGATTTCATTCCTTCCCTTAAAGAGATTAAAATCAATGTTTTATTGGAGATGTATGGGAAGAACAACAGAAAGGGTAGTTAGAGAATGTGAAGTATACCACTTGAACAAATATGAACCTACTGCCACCCCAAGATTATTGCAGGCCCTACCAATACCTGAGAAGATGTTAAACAGATGTCTGATAGATTTTATTGATGGATAGCCTAAATCCAATGGTAAGGATAGTGTTCTTGTAGGGTTCGATCAGCTAAGTAAATATGAACATTTTGTTGCCTTAGCTCATCTTTATACAACTGCCACCGTAGCACAAGCATATTTGGATAACATATATATATAAACTCTAGGTGATGCCAAACACACTGATCAATGATTGTGATGCAATCCTCTCTTAAACAGATTTGGCAAGAACTATTAAAACAACTCAAGGTGAATTTAAACGTGTCTAATGCCTACCACCGCAAACACACGGATACATGAAAGTTGTAAATAGATGCCTAGAAGCTTACTTAAGGTACATGGCTAGGGAAAGAGCTACAGAGTGGGCTAGATGGTTTTCTTTAGGGGAACGGCGGTAAAATACCAACTTCCATTCTTCAATCAAACGTACGCACTATGAAGTTTTACATGACCAAAATTCACCATTACACATACCTAATTTAGCTGGCCGTTCATTTGTGGAAGCCATGGATAAAAGTTAAGCACCACCTCCAACAAGTTAACGGGATGAAAACACAATCTGATAAGCATAGGAAGGAAAGAGAGTTTGAAGTGGGGAATTATGTCAATGTCAAGTTGCAACCTTATAGACAAGGCTCTCTAGCTCCAAGGAGTTCAAACAAACTATCGCCAAGGTATTTTGGGCCATTTGAAGGGTTGCCTAGGATTGGAATGGCATTTACAAGCTTAAATTAACTGAATACGCCAATATACATCCAATATTTCATGTATCCCTGCCAAAGACGAAGGTCAGTAACCAAGTAATAGACGTACCACCTCCAAAAGTGACTACTCTGGGACATATCCAAGATGAACCTGTTGACTGCCGAAGAAGCGCGATTTGCAGCAGGTTTTAATATAGAGGAGTAGGTCCAATACCGAGGAAGCTATCTGGGAAGATGTAGAATGGATACAGCAGTAGTACCCATCCATCAATGTCAATCCTCCAGGGCAAGGATCGTTAAGTGGGGGAGCATTGATAGAAAGGGTCAATTCTTCACTAAAGGCGCACACAGTATTAACGAAAATAACGGCTGGTGGTTGAACATAGCAGCTGAATTGGGCTAAGGACGGGGATCCACTTATTATTAGGGTTTCCAGGAGGTAATGCGACAGCTAGGTCGTCATTATCCTCTTTTATCCTTCCTTTTTTTTCTTGTGTCTCCCCTTCTCCCACCGCCCTCTTATCTTTCATCTAATTCTCATCCTTATTCTCACTTCAATTTCTTGTAATTCCGCCGATGTATGAGAGTTTTACTTAAAGGAAATCCTTTGAGCATTGTGAATTCTGTTGTCGTTTGCCTCGATGTGGAATTTAGATTGCAGTTCTACCAAAGGAGCAAAATGGAGAAGAAAATAAAGAGTGAAACATCGGTCGAGGGCCGGGCGAGATTGGAGCAGATGGTGTAGCTGCGGGAAGATGAGGGGGAGACGGAAGCAGGAGAAGGAAGAATAGGAACGAGAGAGGACCACCTGACCAGCTGCATTTGTGCGTCCGGCGCCAGCAAACTTTGTAGGTGCATCCGTCACAGGCAGCGTGGCGGAGGTTAGCGACGACCGGCGGCGATCGTTGAGCGGCATGAGCAGTGGCAAATAGACAGTGAGGCAAGAGAAGCTCGACAGCGCTGTGCCCCGATATCTTCCGAGAACCCAAAAATGCAATTTTTTAAAAAATATTTAATCGATTTTCTATACTATATAATATCATTCGTTAAATATATAATTATAAATTATACTTCTTTTTGTCAATAAATATCTATATTTTTATCAGCTAAAAAGATTAAATCTTACCCAACTTAATAAAAAGATGTTATTTTTAATTATTTATTTAAAATATAAGATAAAATATCTAAATTTCTAATTTTAAAAAATTAAAAAGTTACTTTTTAGTAACATACATATGTAATTATTTTATTTTATTTTATATATAAATTTAAATATTATGCATAAATTTATTCTATATTTTACGTAATTTTAAATTTTTATTTTTAATTTTATTTTTATCTAGTATATATTTAAATAAAAAATTTAATTTTATTTACTTTCAATATAATTTTTAATAAAATAATAATATTATACTATATCATAATATTAAAATATTTTTTTTCTTATTTTGTCTTTAAATTTTTTGAGAGCAGGCAGTTGTCTACCTATGCAAAATTAATTACTAGTTAACAATAACTTTTTCTCAATAAAAATTAACGATTAAAATTTAAATATTATTTTATAAATAACGACTTCATGTCATTACTCAAAGAAGAAAGAATATGATTTCAAGGATTTTTAGTATTAATTTTAGTAAATAGTTGAAGAAATACTACAATAATTTCGAATAAAATTTATAAAATATTTTTTTTATCTTTTAAAGTTTTTTTTTTTTTTTTGGAAAAGATTATCCTAAGTTGAATTAGAGCATTGTGTATCAATGAATTGCTTTATAATAATAATAATATTATTATCATGATGACATGGGTAATGTCATTTTAGTTCATAATTTTAAAAGTTTTTTATTTGAGTTTCTAAATCTCAAAAATATTTTTAACTTGAACTCTAAAATGGACATAAATACTTTATTTAGATCCTTTTTAATGAATTTTATTAGCTTTTTACCAAAAAGGTGATGGAAACATAATTTTTAACTAATAAGATTATTTAAATTTATTTTTTCTCAAATGAAATATTCTAAAAACTGTGGACCAACATGGTATTATCACAGATGGATGATATTTATTATTAATTTAAATTCCTTCAATCATACCTATCAGACACTAAAAAAAATAGTAATCAAAAGTTTTCTAGTTATACAATCTTTTTTTTTAAGTCCAATTTGAGACAAAAATGACACTGAAAGCTTCTGAAGACAAAGCAAAAAAAATATGGGAAAATTACAGAAGAGTCCTTATAAGATTTATAAGGTTCCAGTAGCATGCGTCCTACAACTTTAGAACTTGTAAAATCTGTACACCCAAGTCCTGGACTATGAATATTATTGCTTTTAGGTCCCTAATATATTTACTGAATTTCTCTATGTCCAGGTTGACTGGAAAATTGCAACCAAGGCCTCCTATCCAAGAAGATCTTAGCCAGGTCCAAAAACTTCTGATCCTCATAATACACTTTTACATTCAGGTTCTGGAACATTTACAGTTAATCCTGCCACTCAAAAAACATTTTTTCTAAGTCTAAGACCTACATACAAAAGTCGGGATCTTTCGTAAATAAATCTAACTTTGAAATATAGCTAAAACTTGCCCTACGTATATAATATATATAATGAAATATATCAAAAATAGCTTTTAACAATAATTTACTAATAAAAAAAGGGGTTTTTACATACAAGACATGAAATTTATATGAAATTACGCATTTTACCATCATTTACACGAAATTACGAATTTAAATTTTACGCATTTCACATATTTCACACCATATTCTATGATGGTGAACTTCACATTTCTAAATTGGCCTTGATCTTAACTATATTATTAATATATTAATTAAATACTATAAATAAATTAATTTATATAAAATATATATATATGTTATATAATATATATATATTATAAACCGAGCCAATCTTGAGTCGGATCGAGTCGAGCTTACCTAGCTTGAGATTGGCTCAAAAAAATTGAGATTTGAGCTCGAAAATGAATCGAAATCGGCTCGAAGTCAATTGGAATCGACTCGAGCGGGCTCGAAGTCGAACCCAATCGAGCTCGAATCGATTTCGAGTCGATCGAAATGTAATCAATCCGATTTCGAGCCGGTATTGGCTCGGCTCGAAATCGGATCGGTAACAGCCCTACGTGTAGCATGACAATACAAAACAGAGCTTTAAACAACAGTCCGCGAACGGCAATCAACACTCAGCTCGATCAAAACGTCGAACAACACATACTATTTTGTTACTTTCAAATTAAAAACATACGAGTTCTTGGCGCTAACAACCTTTCTGTTAGCTTCCTACACGAAACGATCACTGGCCTCCACAATTACACCAATTCCTCGGATTACTCACTCGATCGACACTGAATTTGCTTCGATGAATGATAATTTATCGACGCAATTAGTTTATTTGAATCAATAGCTCGTTGCATGATGCTACTATATATCATTTGGCTTCGTGCAACAATCAAATGCCATTAAATAGGAAGAATTAAACATTGACTGCATCCTGAAAGCTGCAATGGAGAAGGGCAAGCAGTAATATATCACATCTATATATGTTGAATGCAGACTTAATGTATAGAAGAGGTTGCTGGGGTTTGGGTGATTTCACTGATCATCTTCAGTGCAACGCATGGTTGGTCCACTGGAACCTGGAAGAAGTTATAGACAGAAGGATAAATAAGAAGAAAGAATTCAAAATTTCGAGCAATTTTTAGGTGCGTGATGCGTTCGTCTATATATAACCAATGAAATGGGATAGACGGAAGAACACGAGGCATGGCCGAGTCACACGCTCACGTCCAACGCTCTGCTCGACACTAATGCGTATTGTTCAAAAACTATTAGGACAACCCGCAGGCGCGTCTGAGTGCTATAGTAATAAAAACTTAAGCAGCGCTTTTCCTATCAACAATTGTTTTTAGGCGAGTTAATAAAAAGGCCAGGTTGGCCGAGTCACACGCTCACGTCCAGCACTCTGCTCGACACTAATGCGTATTGTTCAAAAACTATTAGGACAACCCGCAGGCGCTTCTGAGTGCTATAGTAATAAAAACTTAAGCAGCGCTCTTCCTATCAACAATTGCTTTTAAGCGAGTTAATAAGCATTGAAATTCTTAAGAGAAGTTTTGTACTCCTATACAATTAGATCAATGATAATTTCATGCATGTATTGTATTGCCATACTAACATCAATATATATGTATTTATTTACTTATATTCAAATAAATAATTTATATACATTATATGTAAAATCACATAAGTATTTATTTGTATTACTATTTAAGTGTTTTTTTTTTTTTGAACAATTAGTTTATTACTCAGGGAACCACCTAGAAACTCTCGAGTTGAACTTCATAATATAAAATCAAATCGAGGACGTCGACTAATTATCATTTTGATCCCAAATGAAATGAACTCGATGAAAATAGTGTGCTAAAAAATTTAAAAATGAAGCAAAATAATGCATTGATGAGTGAATGAACTCACAAAATGTCCAGCTTGCAGTATCCAATAGAAATGCAAGTTCTTGTAAGACTTGACAAATCCCTTGGTAGCACCATCATTTCCACAGTATATTGGCTTCCTATCTAAGCTGTTAAACTGTTGTAGTCCTTCCCACCTGACATTCATACTTCGACGTGATATTTTTGTTTTGAAATTCGTAAAAAATTTAAAATAAAATTAATTTTATTTTGAAAATGTACACAGCGGCAGAGCCAAGACCTCAAATCAATGAGTTTATTAAGCTATTTACAATAAGAGTCGTTTACGCCTCGTAAAATTAAAAAAATTAACAAAAATAGCAAATTATTGTTAATTAATATATTGTAACGAGAAGCTTAAAAACTCTTATTATTGATTTAACAAAAGCAATAAACGAATATAATATAAAATCTTCAGAGAACCTAGGGGTGCAGTGCAAGATATGAAACTCGTAAAGACTGAAATAAAGTTAATTTTAATGTTGAAATTTGTATAGAATTTGATATAATATAAACTTAATATTGAAATTATATATGATGTGACTCATAAAATTAATTTTAATTGAGATGAGCAAATAAATAGATAATGATTTTAAGGATATTGAATTAGATAAAGACGTAAATTTTCTTACTGCAACTTCTGGACCCAAGCTTCGGTGCCCTTTGTCGCGCATATTAAGTCGACCTACGACGGATAAACACGAGTTGATTAATGGGTGACAATTTGTGAGCATGGTAGAGAAACTTTTGATATCAAAGCTGGAAAAAAAAATATCCATTGACATGACTGCAACAACAGAAAAGCAGAAGATAACAAAAGACACTCAAGAGAAAGCATGATTAATCTTAGACCCTGTCAGTCTTTTATAAGATTTATTTTATTTTTATTTTTTTGATAGAAAGTTTATTTGAAGTATTTTAAATAAAATGTCATCTAATTTTTTCTGAAGACAAAATATTTTTCATTTGTTTTGAAAGTTATCTAAGAGCATTAAACAATGCATCCAGTGTATTTTACATGCAATAATACTATCCAAAAATCGTTTAAAGAACACCAAACTAAACCGTCACTAAAAAATTAACATATCTACTTTGTGCTGCAGATATCTGTGAAATAAAAAATTATTAGCTTCGGATAAGCAAGACAAGGGGATCCACAGCTTCGTACAGGTAAATTTTGTCTATTTTCGGTTCGTACAGGTAGAGTTTATTGAAAAAGAAATGATTAGATAGCCTAGTTACAGTTATTACTGACTTAATACCATCGTCTAATTTTAGGTGAGATTGCCACTGCCAAAAAGAAGATTGGGTGAAACCTATAGACGCTGGGTGTACAGCATGACAAGTGAATTGATTGCACCTTTCTTATTAGCTTAAGTTTTTACGAGAGTTCGTAGTATCAGAAATCCTGACATTAATTTTTGACTTAAAATTCAACTATGTTTAACATTGTACACATAAAAAAAACTTTAATGTTAAAATAACTTTATTTTTTATCAAAATTTTTCTTTTAAAATCAACCCAAAATAATACTACTATGAAATAGATCCTAAAATCTTGAAATCATTTGTTAATTATCCAGGGGAAAATACATAGGAGTCCTTCAGATTGATGAACATGAGGTTTTACACTGCTGCTGCAGAGTCAAAGATTTTTTTTTTTTTTTTTAATTTTCTTCCTTTTGGGAAGAGCTGTTAGTGGCCTGAAAATGGAGATCAGAACCTGTTGAAGATAAAATTTTTCTCTACTTACCACCGGCTGGGAGATGGACCACGTGCACGCACGTGAGTTACAGAATTCCAAATTGGCTTCTTCCATTATGAAATATAAAATATGCTTTAATTATTTTTTAAAATAAAATATAATTTTTAGCCGTGGATTTTTTGCGACCTTTCTAGCTTAGAGTGGAGTCGGCTTTGGGAGAATGAATCGAGTTGTGTCTTATTTTGAAGCAAGAAGACTCGAACCACAGTGATTTTAGACTATAACCTATAATTTTAAGCATTTAGGTCAATTAATAACCAAAGTATGACAACCAGAGATCAAAGAAGG
This sequence comes from Apostasia shenzhenica, assembly GCA_002786265.1. Taxonomy (NCBI): domain Eukaryota; kingdom Viridiplantae; phylum Streptophyta; class Magnoliopsida; order Asparagales; family Orchidaceae; genus Apostasia; species Apostasia shenzhenica. The sequence continues at coordinate 11,066,537 of KZ451950.1, forward strand.
CGGGGAGTGATTGCTGGGATGATGTCCATTTGATTAAATCAGAATCATCCAGACAAGAAGCAGCTCCTAACAAGCTTCTAGGTGAAGAGGCACGAGAATGAATCATAAGTAAATAACGTGATCTCAAATAGTATGGGAGCCCTTTGGAGTAAAGCCGTAAAGCTAATGTCGGGATACTTCGTAGCTGAGTGTGTATTAGGATAAGTGATCTTCTAGGAAGTACTCGGGCCGTGTAATTCCAAGAAGCGAAAACGAATACTATGCATATTATGCCTTTAAATTAGAGAATTCATGTTGAACAAATCTCTAGGAAAGTGAAAGTTGACCATCCAGAGACATTTATTTCATAAATAGTTTTCAAGTCTCAAGAATCACAAAAAAGAAAAACAGAGAAGCACCCATGTTTCACAGCTCAATCATGCTGTGTGCCTAAAGAAGAAGATTTTTTTTTGTCTCAAATCAAACAATTAAGTAATGAAGCAAATTTTATACCTGCCCATTGTAGATTGTGACATTAACTCCCAGGGACAAGAGCTCATCAACCTGTATATAACTCATTTTTAGCTACTTCATGAATAGAACACGACAAACAAAAGAAAGAAAATAAAAAAATCTAGAAAGAATACGAACAAATGAGACGTGATTTCACCTCCTTGATTCTCGGTTTCATGAATTCGCTTGCCATGTAACCGAAGACAAAGCCGGATTGCCCGCCCCAGCTGCAAGAACCAGCCATTTCAGCAAATCGTAGCTTGAATCAGCAGCAAACATGACTTGACACATTAACTCATACCTCACATTCTGGGGAATTATCTTCAGCTTCTGCTTGATGACACCGTTCATGAGATCTTCAAGGCTACCATCTGAAGAAGCAGCCTTAGAGCTAAGGTACCTTGAGTACCCTCTCAAGCTCCTCTTTACCGAAGACAACGCGGCCACCGCCATCGATTCGGAGGCCGTGACCGATAGGGGATCCATCGACGAATCAAGCAGAAAATTGTAGAAGTCGACGGAGTTGCTGTTCGTATCAATCACGCTCTCTAGTTGGTTCCACGTACTTGTTGCTTCATTATACTTCCCTTGGGCTATTTGCTCGTGGATTAGTTTGGCTAAGCTGAAGAGTATGTAAAGTGTATGGTTAGATGAGATCATAAGAACAGGACAGTGGGAATGAACTGCTAAGTAAGTACCTGTTAGATTTCTGCTCTCCACTGATATCTAGCCTTGAGACATCTTTAAGCAGGGGTCCCCATGAATTCTGAGATGCAGTTAAACATTAAAAAAAACTCATACAAAGCTTCATTGTTCAAAATAATAATGCTAACCACAAAATCTTCTGGTGAGATCCAACTATCACCAAGCGCAACTCCTACAGAGAAAAGCTTCAGAATCAAAGACGATAATGGAAGTAATCTGTGTGTGGAAATGATTACCACCAAGAGTAAGATTCAGTTCTCCGGCTTTAATGGCTTTGGAAACTGACAGGCCAAGCGCTACAGCGAACTTTCCGCCATAGGACTCTGCCACGACATAGAGGGGGCTGCGCTGGAGCTTCTCGTTGCCATTGTAGAGCTCCTTCAGAAGAGTAGTTAAATCCTCCGCTGATTCCTCGTCAGTCTGAACAAAAGTGCCCGTATCTTCCACAAAGCTATACCCTGTCCCCACTGGATTGTCCTGAGATTCTCATTCTCTACAGAATTCAGAACACACGATATCAAAGAATCTAAGAACAGACTATCTTCAATTATATTTCGTTACCACAAAGAGAAGATCGACTTTCTGCAGCCAAGTCGAATTCCGAGGCTGTAGATTAGTATCCAGAGGCCCAACCTCTTGAAAATTCCCAACGCCAACAGCAGAGCCTCCCTTTTCATCAACGGAAATGTAGAACTATCAGTAAAATGAATAGAGGAGAGAGGGCAATGGATCTGTAACTAAAGGAACTCACTGGCCCTCCTTGCAGCCACAGCACCGTCGGCCATGGATGGGAGCTGTTCTCCACTCTCTGAGGACTCCGGTAGAGCCACCAGAACATATGGGCTTCTTCATTTCAGAAAAAAAATCGCGCCTTTCTGATAATTCATCCCGAAAGAGAACGAAAGGAATAAAATTTATAAGACTGGAGGACTCACTCGGTCGGACTTCGATGTAGCCCCATACCTCACTACAGTCCGCGGTGCCGGCGACGGTGGAAGGCCGTTCGGACCTCCCATGAAGCAGGGGAAAGCAGAGGAAGAGCGAGAAGAGGAAAAGTACCGACTTTTCCATTGTAAATTGCTAACCAAATTAAAATAAAGTTTATTCAAATCGATGAATTACAGACCCAACAAAAAAAAGAAGAACAACTTGCGCTGGAATTCTCTCTGAACACACACGAGGCAGAGAAACAGAGTCGTCTTATATGAGGAAGGAGCAGAGACGATGAAAGCAAATTTGACGATTATTTTTTTATTTTAGGAAACGGAACGTTAAAACTGTTCTTGCATTTTCGTCCGAGCAGAGAAATCCGTTTAAACATCTCGAAATGGATGACGCGCAGCCAACCCTCTGAACGCCAAATTCTTCTGATCATTTACGTAAAACCGAATAGAAACAGAGAGGCCCTCTTGAAGGGCAACCACGAAAAGAAAAAAAAAATCAGAAAATTTGCATCTGGTCTGGTACTCCAATAAATTTTTTTTTTACGAGCGACACCCTAAATTAAATATTTATATATAGAGTATTATCAGTAAATTTAAATTCAAAATATATTAAAATAAGAATATTATGCATAAATTTATATTCAAAATAGAAAATATTGTATGTAAATATTAGTTTTAAAGGATATTATTTATATATATATTTGACTTAAAAAATATTATTGTGTAAAATAAAAAATAATAATAAACAAAAATCTTTCTTTTGCACATGAATTTGAAAGAAGATAGATAACTACAGATGAATTGAAGTTAATTCGGAGGAAATGAAGATCTGAGGTCCACTTTCATAAATATTCAACTAACAGACAATTAAAATTAATTTTATTTTAATTTTTACATAAATTTTAATATAAAAATAATTTCTTAATATATTATATATATATATATAAATTAAATTAAATTTATCTCTATTTTGTTTTTTGCAAATTTTTTTAAAAAAAAAACTTAAAAGAGAAACTTATAATATAATTTTAGTTTAAAAGCTAATATGATAAATTAAACACAATGCATTTTTTTTAGGATATTTTTGGAGATAATTGCACATATTTTTAACGTAAAATTTGTTAAATAAATATTAAGAATAATTTGAACATGATATATATATATATATTATTTTTATTTTTATTTTTAATTTTTATTTTTTTTAATATTCATGATTTATTTTCTTTTTTTTTTTTTCACTGCCGTTCCGTAGTTTGCAGGCAAATTGTAATGGCTGTTGCGTGTGGAATTGTGTTGTAGTGAATTTGAAAGGACATCTCCTAGTAGTCAAATATTGGCTATTTTTTATGAGAAAATTACACACCGGTCCTTGTAGTTTTATCATCTCTTTCATGTGTCCTTATTTTATGAATCATTCCACATTGGTCTTCTCGCGCGTACGGTTCATAAGAATATGTTTTTGGAGTTTCAAATTTACTTCGATTAATCAATAATTTTTAGTATTTAAATAGTTATGAAAAAAATAGAGATCTTAAAAATAGATAAAAATTTAAATAAAAAATATTTAAAAAAACAGAAATGAATAACATAAGTAGTAGATTTCATTTGGGAGTTAGATTAATCTTAGTTATATGTATTAACTTTAATTGGGTTAAAGTAATAGATACTAAATGAAAATTAACATGGGAGTTGCTGTTTGTAAATATTTGATTTAGGAGATAAAGTGGATAATTTTTTTTTCTTTTCTCTTATCCCTCCCTTCTATGGTGTAAATATAAAAGAAAAAAAAATAATTTAATAGAATAAAGTGTGCACAAAAAAATGCAATAGATAAAAAAAATAAAAATGAGTTTGTTGAAGGGCAATATAAACAATTTAAATTAAATCAATTGAAGGGTTGAAAGAAAGACTAACATGAAAGAAACGATCAAGGGACGTACGATTCTAAAATTATGGGCCTGTGTGAAAGCTTTGTTAAACTTTAAATACCCAAGTATAATTTATCCTTTCATTATGGAAAAAAATAAATATAAATAATAATAAGTAATTACTCACTTATGAAAAAGACTCTTCTAGACTTTTAATGGGCCCAAGATAAAAGGGAACTTGACTCAATCTTAGCTTTATATATATATATATATTAATTTTTTTATGCTAAATCTTAGCTTTGTTTTATTTCTATATTTAGGTTTGATAACAAGAAAAAAAAATAATTTAGTTAAATATTTTAAAAATTATATGATATAAAATAAAATGAAAAATGAATTAATTATATTAAAAATTGTGAGAGATGTGAAATAAATTTAATTGATTTATTGAAGATTATATTGGATATGAAATAAAGTGATTATTTAATATTGAAATTTGTGTAGAATGTGATATAAAATAATTTTTAAATTTTTTTTAATAAATTTAAGATTTTAGTCATGACTAAAATTAGCCATGTTCTTTTACTTATTGCCAAACAAGATCTTAATTTAAAATTTGAAGAGATACTGGTGTTTGTCACAATCTTTTTTTGAATTTTTTATTTTCAAGCATTTTGATACTAATTATTTTATTTAATAATTCTAATTGTGTTTTTTATTTAATAGAAGACAACTTCAATAAGTTTATCACAAAAAAAAAAAGAAAAACTTCAACAAGTGATTCATCTTCTTAATTGAAACAGTTAGTTTATAGTTTTAAAAAATAAAATAAATTAATGTGTCGCATTCTTTTTCTCGAAGAGACAGCTAAAGTTCTGATAAATCAAAGGCCCAAAGCCCTCTAATTGGGTGACAATGTACATCAATACCGTAGAACTTTCATTTGCCAATTGCAATATCGCGTGTGACATGAAGAGAATTGCTACACACAATAAGCTGTCGATTTTAACTTTGCGTTAACTAAAATACCTTTTTTTCACCTTTTATTTTCATTGTTATATCTCTATGCTATTTTCTCTTTGGTCATTCTCTCCCTCTCTTTAATATTAGGAGCAATTAAGTATACGATATCTTATTTAATAAATATCATAAATTTTACATCTACAACAACAACAACAATCAAGCCTTAATCCCACTAGGTGGTGTCGGTTATATGAATCATTTGTTTCTATTGCGCTCTACCAGTTATATAAATTTTACATCTAATTTTTAAAAATTACAGACCTTGTGATCTTACTTAAGTCCGAGCTTTGTTTTAATTATAGTTAGAAATTTCAGTTTTTAATAGCAACAGACAAATTATTCACTGATTTGAATTAACGGTGATCCAAAAGAGTCACAAAAAACTAAAATAGACAATTTTAATCAACACAGATTCACACGATCGCTAGTGCTACGAAATCCTACATCAAAAACTAGTAAGAGTATATAAATAAAATATTTAATTCCAACTAAAATTTTCTACAAAGGGTCATCAAAGCATGTCAAATATAATTTATAATTAAAGTTCTTTATAAATTTTATAATTTGTAAAAATTGTATATAAATTTTGAAATATTTACTAAATAAGAAATTATATACATGATTCTTCCGAAATATTAATAGAGGAGGAGGTGGATTAAAGATAAATAAAGTAACGAGAGCGGAAGAAAATATAAACGAGATTCTGAAGAAAAACAGGAATAGGAGAGTTACAACGTTAAATTATATTAATGGAGATATCGAACGAAAGAATTCGCATGAAATGATTGAATGATCTTAGAGATTATGTACAAAAGTGTTACCGATTACAAAAACATGAATCTATGTGAAAGTCCTGCAAAACCTCTGAGATCAAAGTGCAATTTTCCATTTCATATACAAAGAAAAAACAATAATGATAAGTCGTGATGAGATTATTCTAAACTGATTTTTATTTGATTCAGTGCAACTTTGCATTAATCACAATTCTTGATTTATTTCAGTATTTTGGTTTGAAATTATAAATCAAAGATTTTAGAATTCGATCCGTCAATTTTAGCCAAAATTTTGTCAAAACTCAACCGAAAATGTCGAAACTCATTTCATCAAAAAATTAATATTCAATAATTATAATTAATAAATTTAATTTTAAATTTATAAAATTTAAATAATTTATTGAAAAACTAAAACTGTTAATGCCAAAATTAAAATTATCGAAACTGATACCTCCATCTTGCTATCAAAAAATCAAAATTGTGAATGAGTTTTTAAAACACGAAATAAATTTGTCTTGTCAAATATGGAGTTTATTTTTGTGTTTGGATTAGAGAATTCATTTTCAAAATATGATTTTCATAAGTATTGAATGAATTGGGCAAGATATGTGAGATATCATATAAATACATAATATATAAAATGCTAAGTTATTGTCAATAATTAGCAAAAAAAAAAAAATCAAGTTATAATGTTTTTATTTTTAAGTCCATTACAATTTGTATATCCTAAAACCTTAATCACCACCATGTAAAACTAAAAAATTAATAATTAATATATATATATATTATATTAATTAAATTAACTATATTTAATACCAAATTAAATATAATAATTATTATATATATATTATATTAATTAAATTAACTATATTTAATACCAAAGATTATTAGCTAATAGTATATAAAATAATTAAGAATAATTTTATTTTTTTAAATTTGTAGAAATTAAAGCTGCTTTTTCAAAAACTTATTTTTTTTAAGCTTTTAATTATGATTATTTTTTAGCTTCAATTTTTTGAAAAACTATTTTATCAAATATTTTTTTTAACTTTTAGCTGTATCAAAAGTATTTTTTTTCCCCTATGAAAAAGCTCTTTGCAAAAGATTCAAATATAAAAATGAAAAATAGTAGATAAAATCATATCTGGAAGGGGAAAAAAAGGTGTTCTATAGACTTCAGTAGAAACTCTCAATTTCTATTCAAAGTTCACAGCAAACATCTATGCGTAAACAAACCGTCAAAATCGATACTTTCAACTTGCAACAGAAACCGAGTTTCAAAACTCGGATATAGAAACTTAATCGATTAACGAAAACTATTGATTGTGGATCTAACATGCATCAAAATTCGACAGAAGATCATATGCCGAAACTGAATCAAGATGTAACAAATTGAATGATCCATTTTGGCTCCACAAAAGCATGCTTGTGGTGTTAAATATGTATAAGATTTGCTTCATACCTCTTTAGCATGAAATTCATAGGTTCGTTTTTCTCTGCTAATCGAGGACTTTCTCACCAGTGGAAAATATATTCCAGATTAATGTGCCAGCTATGTATAAACCAACGGCTACCTTGAAGACATCATCCCATGAACCTGTTCATAAAATGAATTCAACAAAAATGGAGGAAAATCTGCAGCTAGGAATGAAGTTTGAAAAAAAATCATGTTTTGGTGCAGCAGACTTGCCATGCTGGAGAATGTATCCGGTTGCTGCAGTGCCGAAAACTCCAGCAAGTACCCCAGCTGTGTTTGATAATCCCAGCAGTACTCCCTGTGATTATTGTCGGAAATTATACAATAAGAAATTTTTTTTTTTTTAAAAAAAATTTGCTAACAACAATAAAATAGTGGAAAAGTAATATGGGAGAGTATTAACTAGCTTTTTAAGGATTGAAGGAAGTAAGAGTTTGATTCTAATGAAATAAAACTGAATCTTTTGAATAAAGGTTTTCGAATAAAGGCGGTTGCTTGTAAGCTTCATACTGTACAACTTAAATCTTTGGCGATGTTTTTATGATGTTATGTCATTTGGAGATATGAATGTTTGGTTTGATGATATGTTTAATTAACATAATAATGGTGTTCAATTCTAACTCGGTGAGAAAGGAGCTTGTCTAGGTACCAAAGGATCTTAATTTTGAATCACATAACTATCATAATTTTCAAATAGGGTATGAGAATTTATGCTATCCATGCAGGGGATAATTAAAAAAATGTTTAAATAATATTATAAAAGATAATAAGATTGTCATTTTAAAAAGACATCTAGATGTCACCCTAATTATAATAGAGAGGTGAATTTATTTTCTATTATTTTTTAGGGGCATTTACATACATACCCCTTAAATCATCTTGAATTACATATTAAATCCCTCATTTTTTAATTTTACAACTTAACCCCCTAAATCATCCAAAAATAAAAACTAGTAGAATACATATATTTGCAAATATATTTATAATATTTGTATATACATATTATTGGTAATAAACATCCAAATAATTATAAATCAGCAAAAAACATACTTTGAAAATCTTGAGAAAGACCTAAATATATTATTTTTGGATGATTTAGGGGGTTAAGTTGTAAAATTAAAAAATAAGGGGTTTAATATGTAATTCAAAATGATTTAAGAAGTATGTATGTAATTCTCTCTATTTTTTAATATAATGGCATTGAACCAAATAAATAGCAACTTTAAAGATAACATAGATATCTAGATAACATTAATACTTAGATAATATAAATATCTAGAAAGCATTGAACCAAACACCCCCAATAACATGTATGACAACAATGATGACGTATAGCAGAGGAAATTCCTAAGTTCCCTGTGACGTATAGTATATTAGCACAAATGACAAGACCTAGCCATAATGAAGACCTATTGTAAAAAGAAGTCCAGCAAAATTGCAAATACAATGAATATTTTGAACTTACTGAATAACGTGGTCCAATGTCTTGGTGATTAGAATACAGACCAGATTGTGAAAATGCATCACTTCCCTGCAACGAAAATAGAGCGGAAAGGACTATTAATATCGAAACTAGACAAACTGATTGCAGAATGAATGTGTATATATGTATATACATACACACAAAATCAAGTTCAAAAGACCATATTGCCAAAACAAAGGCATGACTCAGAGGAACTAATGACGCATTTTATAGTACTGGTGTAACATTCAGGTTTATTAATTCAAGTTTAATTTATTATTTAGTTAAATAATATTGTGTGAATTAATTAAAATAAAATCTATATATTGAGTTGAATTTTATATGAGAAAGTTTGGACTAAAAAATAATAATTTTGAACCTATTTATAAGAAGGTAAAACTATGGGGATCAAAATATAATTATTCCAACAATTGGATAGGAACAGAGCATTCATATTTATCTCATTTGCTTGGCTTCTGGATTACATGCTCTCTGCCGTGGCTTGGGAGGAGGAGGAAGAAGAAGAAGAGGAAGAGAAGAAGAAGGAGAAGGAGAAAAAAAAAGGGTAAGAAATTAGTTTATAAATTTAATTTGTGTATAATAGTAGTTGATTTGTTAGGTATAAAATATAATTTTGATAAGTGGTTATAAATTTCATTTTATCAATACTCCTAATATAGATTCAATCAAAACTATATAATAGAGATTTATAAGAATATGAAATATATATATATATATATATATGAGTTAAAACTAATTAAAAGAAATAAATTTCAATTTATTTGTGTTTTTGCTTTTCAGGGTATACACTTGAAAATAAGTTTTCAGACGGCCTAAGAGATAGGTGGAGTGCAAATCTCTTTCTTTTCTAAAACTCTCCAAAGTACTTCTCTTGAGACTTTATCATAAGCTTTTTCCAAATCAATAAAAACCAAATGTAGGTTCTACTCTAATGTGTTTATAAATTAATTTATCAAAGATACAATATTATATTTTGAGTAAATATTGTGTGCTCAGTGATTATCATGTGTTCTTCATGATTGGATGATTTATTTACTGATTGGCTCTATTTTTAAATAGGGTGGTTGATTGTGATGGATTAATTAAAATGCTTTAAGTTCAATTGAGCTATATGACAAGCATAATCAATTGATGTTGAATTTTGTAATATATATAATGATGATATAATGGGATTGATATATATATTGTGTGAAGGAAAAGTTAATTTATTTCTCTTCGCAATCATACCCACCACAGCTCGAGCTCGATGATGATCATATTGATGTGACGACATCCAGTGGTAGTTTCCGGCTATCCGGGGTGATGACGATTACCAAAGGTGACCATGTGTGAGTCACCTATTGTGATGACCTACCTATGAATTTGGGTTCGACGGCATCCGAGATAACCTACGGAGAGTTATCTGGTTGAGGTGACGACCTCGTGGTGACCATGAGTGGGTTACCGTGGATGTGGTGGTGTGGCTATGGTTGTCTGAGAAATAGGGCCCACAATGTGATAAAAGATTCAAATAAAGTTTTGACATGTTTTTATTATGATTATGATGTGTGAGGTTATTTTATTAAGCATGTTGGATCAGATTCACCTGCTGAGTCAATTAATCACTCTAATTTATTTTTACAGGTGCAAATCAAACACAGGGACAAGGGTTAAACGGTATAGCAGAGTTATCTTTACAAATCAAGTGATGTTTATTGAGTACAATATATTTTATAGTGTGATACTGTATACATTTTGAAAACTGGTTATAGGGGAATTATTGTGTGAATATTCCTCGTAGTTGATGATGATATATAAATATATGTGATAGGTACTTTCAGTGGTTAAAGTGATGTTATATATGTGCAGATTATATATAACTGTGTGATTTGCTTATTTATAAGGTGTTATAATTCGTAAAAATCCGTCGTGACCTAATCAGTCGTAATCCGAGTGCAGATGGATTATTATAAATGATTAGGGTGGTTGGGTCGTGACAACTAGTAATCAACCAAACTTGAAATTTCTTCAAATTAGCTTGGCTCGAGTCAAAATTGACTCAGGTTTACCCAACTTGAGTTCCTAGATTGAGTGGCTATCTTGAATATTTTTTAGATTAACTTTTGGTTTAGGATAACTCAATTTGAAGTATATATATACATCTATGGTCTAAATGTGTCTTGAATGTCAATGGCACAACTCCAATTATCCAATCCTATACGTGTCAAAGGTTGAGGATCCAATGTTGACATCAAGGATCGAGGTCTAGAGGTCAGGTGACAACGAGCTCTCAACCATATAAATGATAATCGAAAGGTCAGACATTACTTAGGGTGTTGACACCAGCCTTGAAATTTTACCAATGTTGACTAGGATGTTGATGCCAGGTGCTATGAAGTCAAAGCTAGAGCTCAAGCTGACTGTTGTGGACAAACCTCAAGTGGTCAATGGTAGCATCTGGATGTGGTTCCTTGAGAGCCGATGATAGCACATAAAGAAGGGATCCTGGAGGCCGATGACACCACATTAGCAACTCGAGGATTTTCCTCGAGGGTCAATATTAACTGTTCAAGGATTATTTTCAAGCTTTCACTTTTATGGGAATTATGTGTGAAAACTTACGATTTATCTACATAAAGGATTATTAAGGTCTCCTTTCAACGATGCCTCATTGTAACTCATGTATTCTTTCTTTGCATATGTGCGTAGTGAAGCTTTCTCTCACTTTTTGTTTTTTCTTTAAGGATTTTCCTTGTAAAAAAATGGTGCTACTCTTTTTGTTGTTGTTCTACTCCTTTGTTTGTTGTTTGTTGCTTTTCAGCCGTTTCTGCTGTAAAAAACCAATTTAAAATGTCAGCAGAGTTATTTTGTAGAATATTGAAGCAAAAACTTATTTGGCTTATTGGTAAAAGCTTCGCCTTACAATGTGCTCGGAAAATTCATACTGTACAATTAATTTTTCATTTAACTTTAGTTCAACCTGGAATGATCATGACTCATGAGCTGGCTAGGAATGATGTATTTTGATAAATAGTCTGCTTGACTCAGATTAACATCATGAATCTTAAGTCTATTGGGGAAACGTCCAAAGCAAAAGCCCAAGCAGGCCCACGTAGATTCCAGGATTAGAGCTTTACAGGATGCTTTACTATAACCATTGACGAGTAACAGCTTGTGTAAATCCTCACCATCAAATTGTAACAGATTCAAATATGAAAGGCATTAAGAAATGCCGACCCAGTGGGCGGCTACTTTACCTTCCTCTTTGCTTTACTCTCTGTACCAAACTCTAACAAAGTCTGCTCAAGTTTAGCGAAACAATGATCTAATACTTGAGGCATGAGCAGCGTCCTTAAAAATGACCTTTTATCAGAGTAATCTACACTATCATTCTTAAACTTTCAAAAAACTAGAAAAGCTTAGCAAGATCTTTTCGAAAATGACAACCTGAACAATAAAAATTTGGAAATTATAGTGAGAATCATAGATCATATAACAGAAGATATCTGAAAACATCTTCTAGAATAAAGGCATACTTTTTTGAGGACCATAAAAGTAATTTCATATTAGAACACAAGTAAAACAAACCTGACTACAGGCCATGCACAACACAGCCAATGCTGGACTATTAACATGGCTCAGCTGTGTAAGAAAGAAAGCAGGTCCTAAAAAGCCAATTGTCTGCATTAACTGCATTTGAGAAACGGGATATTCTGAGAGCAAATTTCAGCGTTTGAGTATAAAGGGTGATATATTTTGTTAAGATAAGTGGCATCCACCACAAATTCAATAAAAATACACTACAAAATGTTTTACTAATAGATGTCAACAAATACAATAATCAACAAGAAGTGAAGATGCATTCAAAATTAATTAACAAATCTGGGATTGAAAAAGCACAGGATCTGTGAACTTCACATCTCAGAATGTACGTAAAATGCTTACCTTGCGCACTGCTGTGACAGAAAACCCTTTTGATACTAGTGTATCAGCAATCCATCCTCCTATGTTTGCCGATGCGGCCATGGTCAGCCATGGTAGCACACAGAACAGACCAGATTCAGTGAGATTAAAGTTCAACACCTAGAGGAAGGCAAACAAAAAAACAATTAGTTACTTCCAGATCTTCGCCAGGTCATCGTGAAACAAACGCTATTGAATCTATTTCCAAAATTTTTAGTATGCACAATACTCAACATTCCTTAAATGCTACAAGCCTGAAATAAATAAAAGGGAGAAATATAGTATTTAAGAGGGCTACTGAACATTAACTTCCAAAAACATTTCAGTACAAGTATGATGGACCTTATGGACAATGCAAATATAACTATGAGCTAATTTAAGATATAAAGTAAGCTAAATTTGCTAACCAAATGAAACATCTGATTTTCTTGGTATTTGGTGGTCTAAGGACACAAAACTCACAAATTAGACTGCATGCAATGCAGAACAAAGTCATCTTTCCAGCTTAACTAACTATTAAATAATCTCTATTGTTTATCCCATTGATTTTCTTGACATACTAAATTACGTTAGAATTCTCAATTCTGCAATTAGTCAAGCTCTGCGCAGAATATTATATCGGATGTTTAGATGATAGCGAAGTTTGAAATAGTTATATAACTGCTTTCAAGCAAATAGACACAGAGCAGAAGCTTAGCATGATCATAAGGTGGTCAACAGCCATAGTTTGCTTAATACATACAAGCATACAGGGATGATAATTATGTTTGGAACTATATATATATATATATATATATATATATATATATAAACAAGATACATGTAGATGTTTATATACTGTGTGCATCATTTCCTTCTTCAAAAACATTTGTACACAAGCAAGCATTTTTGATCAATCGCAAGAAGGCCAAGTTGAAGAAAGGAACCCTGACGAATTGATGCCAACAAATCAAACAGTAATGTTATAAACTGCACGTCACAATGATGCTCATGTGTTCAGAAATTGAGGTGATAGGATAACTAATAGGATCACATGGATAGGTTAGGATTCGAGGCAGTACTACATTATCAACTTGAACTTGACCATTACTTTGCTTCATTGAAAAAAACACAATGAAAATCATTCAGGTTTGTAAGAGAAAGAAACAATATCCTATGAACTACATTTAACAACCGCAGCTAGGAGATATCATCATAATAGATAAGGATTTTTACATGTAATCAACTAATTCACAATATTTATGATTTTTAAATACAAACCTGTCTTTTATCATCTTTCTCAGCAAATATAAAGATTGTGCTACTTTTCACATCCACATGCAAGGTATAAGAAAATGTAAAAATAACATACAAGCTGATTGGTTTGCAATTTACAGTCCAAAAACAGTTAATGCTGAGAACTAGAGTATAATATGAAAATAGAATTTTTTTTTTTTGAAACATAATATAGAATAGTTTTTAAGTGTAAATATCCATAATAAACTCTATCCACCATTCAAGATAGCTAAAGGTATGACAGTACGAATGGTTGAAGAAAATATGCGAGAAGCAAGGGCTTTTTTCATTGCAATTAACGTACTGTTAATCAGTTACAAGGACGAAATTTGCTTACACTTGTCCTAAAGGTACATAGATCAGATAACATACACTAAAGGGCAATAAGGTAGAGAGCTTTTTTGTGCCTAAATTAGTCATGCCTTGATAGTTGTAGGCAATGTGAAATAAAATTAGTTTTTATATTGAGATTTGCATAATGTGTCAAACAAAATTGATGACAAAAAATGAAGCATGTGTACAAAGTGAAATAAAATTAGCCTTCATATTGGAGTTTGCAACAAAAGTGAAACAAAATTACTTTTAATTATTAAAGATTGTGTAGGATGTGAAGGAAACATGGCTAAATTAGCTATGACTTTTTAAGTGCCCTTTCCAAGTGGCCGTGTGTTGTTCTACATAGATGATTATAATTCATAACTTATACCACTAGAATGCCACAATAATTAACGTTCCAATATAGATTGCACAAAGTAAATCATTACACAACAAAGACTGGATAGTTACATAACCTGGTTGTAGTATGTAGGCATCCATGTTAGAAGAATAAAAGTCCCCCAGTTGTGGCAGAAATGAGATATTATGAGAGCCCAAACAGGAGGTTTTGATAGAATTAATGTCCATGGAATAGAGGAAACTTGCTTCTTCGACTCACTTCCATCTAAGATAAGTCGTTTCTCATCTGAAGAAAGTTCAGGGTCTTCACTAGGAGAGCTGAATGCCTAGAAAAAGAAGGCAAGGATAAAATAGAATTTGTTCATGCTTATATATATATATATATATATATAGATAGATAGAGATACAAAGATGCATACATACATACACATATACATATACATATATATATATAGATACATAGATAGATAGATAGAGAGAGAGAGAGAGAGAGATGCAGTGCATATGCATATATATGTAATGCAGAGTTGAGTAACTCTCCATTTTTTCCATAATGGTGGAAGGCCTATGTATAAAAAAAGAATAACCTAATGGTATGATGGTCAGAAAACAGCAAACTGGAATTTGCTCTCAAAAATATGCCATGGAAGGTCAGACTACCCCAAACTGGAAAAAAAATTCAGCTTATATATAACATTACGCTGAAATTTGCTCTAAAAAATATGCCATGGATAGTTAAACTACACCAAACAGGAAAATAAATTAACCTGAACTTTCTACTAATTTTATCTACAATCTAAAAATTAAAAAAAAAAATTCTGCAGAATCACAGATAATTGCCATTAAATGTGGATACCATCCTCTAAGAGTATTTGATGAGCACATCTTAATGATCGATGGTCTAAATTAGATTGCACTCCTTGATACTATGAGTGAATAGAGATTGATATAAATTATCTATATTTTATTTTATTATTTACGGAATTTATTATAAATTTGAATTAGTCAAATTCATTCTATTATTTTATTTTAAATTATGAGTTTGTTTAGTCTCACATGCTACTCTTTATTTAGAATGGGAGTGCCTCTATATATTAGGCTTATACTTAAATATTTGATGTGGACCTTTGATTAATAAAAATTTACATTGTGTACAATCAAGCCTTGAAATGAGTTAGTTAAGGATTTCAGAAGGGATTGATGTCCCGAAAGAGAAAGGTAGGAAACTTAGGAGAGAGTCCTTAAAAACCTATCTCCCGTTCCTTAAAATTTTCCTCCTCTTCCCCCTTCCTCAAAATCTCGCTTCCTCTCCTCCGTTCATTGTGTATTATCCGCATCAAATTTGGTATCAAAGCACTTCCTTCCACATAAATTTTGATATATCAAAGTGTTTTGTCCCACATCAATTTTGGTATTAGAGTGTTGTCCCATATCAATTTCCATTTACATGAACCTAAACTGAAGCTCAATCAAAAGTCATGGAGAAAAAACGTACTTTACTTTGCCATGCTGCAAACCAAATACTTCCCAAGGATCCAAATGCATAAAAGACAGAAGGCCAGCCAAATTTATGAATTAGCATAGGTGAAAAGGCCAAGCCTGTAACAGAACCAAGATACATCCCACTGTATACCAATGCAAGTGACCTGCTTCTCTCAGATACAGGTATCCATTTTGAAAGTATATTATTCATAGCAGGCATAGCAACGCCCTGGAAAAATTTAAAAAAATAGAAAAGGGGTTCATGAAGCAGCTTGTAAATGCCAAAAATAATGTTAATGTAAATGCCAAAAAAAATGCTTCAACAAGTATATCCAAATATCCACTTGAATAACCCAATTAGATAGAAGCAAAAGAAAGTTCTTCCAACCAATCATACCATTAAAAATTCACATTGTCACTAATAACAGAAGTGTATCATGGTTTAAAACATAAGAGAATAACAGCTTGGGTCCCAGATGAAACACTGAATACCATAATGCCAAAAACAGCCTTTGCATAAGTACATAATAAACACAATGTAAGACAAGATTTGTCACAACAGACAAAGCAGTACTATTCTAAAATCCTTGGCAAGTGTAACGAAGGCAAGAAGCTGTGGTCTACATCAGTGCAACATCATGCATACTACCTAAAGTATGAAACAAGAATAAGGTAATTTTGTGTTTATATAATTTAGAAGCAGTGCATCAACTTCAACATGCAAAATCACTAATCAAGATTCACAAGATGGCATAAAGGACCAAACTAAAAATAATGTTAATATCAATACCACATATTAAGATAATGACCACTATTTCAAACAGTTAATTCAAAATATCACCATGAAAGACTCCAAGTTGACTTTTAATTTAAAAATGCTAACAGACAAATTTTTTCCTTATTTGTTGAGAATCAACCACAATCTAGTTACACCAACTTACAAGAATGATTTTACACAGCTGCAGAAAAAAAAGCAACAAAAAATATTATTTCAATACAAAATTAGAGAAGAAAACAAAAAGAAATACAGAATACGCATTTTTAGGCCAATTCCATTTACAATCTGATCTATAACTCCTGCCACAACACAGCTCCTCGCCATTCAACGTGAAAATGAACTAACACAATATACAATCTAGATTTCTCAATAGTTGCCACCTTGGTAAGTATTCCTGCTGGGTAGAGTTCTATCATTTATTAAATTTTTGATATGATGATACTCGGGTTGTATAGTTTCAACCTTTACTGAAAAACTAGATCTCAAACTAAGCAAATAGAACTTTGACAATCAATAAATTACACATTGTAATCCAGTTTCTCGTCAAATATTATATACTTTAAAAACTCTATTGAAGTAGGTTGAGTTAAATTTGAATCGTGCTTAACTATGTAACCAGGGGTTCAAACATCCAAACCAAGAAGTTGAAGCCTCACAATGTCCAGTGGCATGGTTGTCTGATAGGGCGAGGCAGGTACACGGGCGATCATGTTGAACTGGTAACTAGAGGGGCAAGATGCAAACAATTGTGGTACCTTAAAGGACATAGTAAACTAGAGTGGCATTTGTGCGGGTCAAAAGCTAGGTGGTGCAGGCATGCGGCAGAAGAGTAATGCAACTCTAGTCGCACGACTGCGAGTCATGTGGTTAAGGACTGACGACATTGAGGCAAGTGTAGCATTGCAAGTGGGCACAACACTGGGGCATTGATCACGTGCTAGATGTAGCTACTTTGAAGATCTTTGGGGCTTAACAGTGATTTTGTCGAAACAAAAATTAGATGTTTTTCAGCTTTGATACAATATGTAGAACGAGTTAGAGAAAAGAAAGGGGTAATAAATAGAGGGAAGGGGAGAAGTTGAGGAAGATGAAAAAGAGAGAATAGGAGGAAAAAGAGAGCTTGATTTAGAGCGACAATATTTTATAAATCATCAAAATTAAGATTATATAAAGAACTATGGCTTTTATAGATTGTTTTCAGCCTACAAGTATAGGAAATAAATAAACTCAAATAACTCCTCTATTTAAATACCCTTTGGAAGCAGCACTGCTCCAGCAGTCATAGATATGTAAGACCAAATGAAAATTAAATAACCATTAAATTAATAACTTAATCTGAGAAATCTAAATCTGTTGAAGCTAACCGTTAAATGAAAAGATATCTAAGACGTCAGTTGGATCACAAATAAATAAATGCAACAATGTTGATGACTGCATTATGTTTTTCTTCATCACAATCCAAGTAGGAAACAAAAAGAGAGAAAAAACAACCTCACCAATCCCCATAAAAGCACGCATTATTAGTAAGAAAGGAAGTCCAATCCTTGCAGCAATAGGCGTGAGAACTGTTGCAATTGACCACCAAACCACACCAAAGCCCAACACCAGCTTACCACCAACCTTATCAGCCCAAATGCCCCCAGCAATCTGTACCAAGAAGAATGCCGTTAATGTTATGTAATGAAAGCTAGAAAATGGCTACAAATGACTTATAACAGGAATCTCCAAAAATAAAAAAGGAAAAATGTGACAAGTTACAGAAAATTTCAGGACGATAATTATCTTAGTCAAAATAACATATATAAATTAAACGCTATCCAATTGGATGAAGCAACCAGGAAGTACCTGAGTAAGGAGGTATCCCCAGAAAAATGATGATTGGATCAAACCCATAGTTGCAGGATTCCAGTTAAATTCTGCTGACATTGGAAGGATGGCAATACTCATATTTACCTAAAGGAGTTCATTTATTTACAAAGCAGATAACAAAGATAATTATTATAAGTGCTAACTCTAAAAATAAAATTAGTCATTAGTCATGATGCAACAACAACAAGTTAGTAAGATTAAGTTAAATGGATTTCGTATATCCGTTTAGTTCTATTTGAAGTAGCCCTCTCTGGAACCACAAGTTAGTCAAGGTCATATCTAATTAGTATTTCTCAAATCATTTTTCATCTTCTCCTGCTCTTTCTTGTCATGACTAGATCCTTGGCATTTACAAACAGGAGCCACCAGAGATCAAAGATGGACATAGTCAAACAATCTTAAACTTCCTTCTCATATATTATTGTTTATCAGTGCTACATCAACCTTTTCCCTCATATAATAATTTCTAATGCAATTAAGTGAAATGTGACTACTTGTCCATTTAAGCATCAACATCTCACAGATATTTCGCCATTTCAACATTGATTCTCATATGGCATAACTAATGGGATAGCAATTTAATTAAGACTTTCAGTCAAATTGATCTGCATCTTCCTATTGCATAAGTCACACTCCATTTGAACACCTTGCCTTGATTACATGATTAGCATCCTCATTTATAATTTTGTAATCATGAATACTAGACCCAAGATATTTGAAGCTGTTGCATTATAGAATTATTTCCCAATCTAGTGAAAGCACTGTCACTATCAAAGATTATAGCACATGATCCGCCAACAAGGCGGCTGATTATATGTCATGCTTTTTTGGAGAATGTCAGTTGGGTTAGGAGCAAGTCCCTTTCAAGTGAGTTTTATAACATCTTTCTAGGTGATAGCATTTTTGTGCTTTATTTTTGCCTAAATGCAAGATAGGCCAAGGCCAAATTTCAGGAAACATTGCCACCTTTCCTTCGGATCAACAATCAGATAATGCATATAATCTGTTGTCTCATCTTATCTAATATCATTAACACCTCTTTCGTCAAGATCACAAAATTTACAATACATGTACTATATTGGTCCTTCCCTTCATGCAAGAACTTCAAAAACCATATTTTTTATCCACAATAGAACAAATACATATTAGGATATCAATAGGATGATTAAAATGGCAAAATACAAAAATTCTATAAGTTAGAGTGATGCCCATCAAGTTGAAAGCGACAGAGACATAAAAGACTTATTAGTCATAAGTGAAGAAGCTTAAGACTTTCTTACTCGATCCATATTGCAGAGAAGAAAAGCAGTACAACAAAGGAGAACTATCACCCAACGCTTTGGTAATTGTTGCTCCCACCAATTATATAGCTGTGGCACCTCTTCACTCTCCAAAACTACATCATTCAACACTTCTGAAGAATTTGATGAATCTAATGGCAATCTTACTACTTCATACTGCTCTGACTTCAGGTCAGCATGTGTTTTAGTAGCCAATCTGAGTTCTGATCGTTCACATAACCTCTCTGATAGGCCAAGCTTATCCACTTTTCTACTCTGTAAAGGGCTGCTAATAACAGAGTCTGAGGAAAGAAAGCACTCTGTAATTACAGGATACCGGCACTTGAGGTTGATGCCACTGAAAGTTCGGTTGAACAAGTTATTCATGTTATTTGAAAGAGGAATTCCCATCACACGAAGGAAGGCTGCTCTGTTTA
This sequence comes from Apostasia shenzhenica, assembly GCA_002786265.1. Lineage (NCBI taxonomy): Eukaryota > Viridiplantae > Streptophyta > Magnoliopsida > Asparagales > Orchidaceae > Apostasia > Apostasia shenzhenica. Next base: position 11,087,040 of record KZ451950.1, read on the forward strand.
ACTTAATAACTTCATCTGATGGACAACTATGATGAAATGGCAATAAAGAATTCACTGAAAAATAATGATAACCTCTTGAAATAGCAAACCTATAATTTCTACCACATCCACCTCTGCCTTTACAGAAGGCAAAGTGCACTTCCCGGTCATAAGAACTAGGCCCATCCACCAGATGCTTCTTCCCTGCAAGACCCACAAGAAAAATAAGTACATATTATGTTGAGAACGACTGAATAAGGCCATTAGTCTGCGCAGAATTATATGTGGAAAAGCAATAGCATAAGCTCACAATAAATTTCACTAGAAACAACAAACTAGAAAAGGGAGATCAGTTTCTTGTTGTAATAATCATCAATTTGATGTTAGCCACAGGTGAGGACAAGGGAGGTGCAGGATTGGAAGCTCTTGGCCTGTATCAATACTACAATTGGGAAAAATGTCTTCAAAGAATTGGGCCAAGAATTTAGTGCTGAAATCACTAAGGCATAAGAAATGAAGACTAGCATAATCATAACACAAGGTGGAAATAGTACCATAACTTAAAAGAAAGAAGCGGTTGGTTGATGCAGTCATATGGGAGAAGGTGCTAAGGGTATGTACATAAACACAAATTCATCGTAGGTTTGATTTTAACTTTCATGACACAAAATAAAAAGCCTATTATTGTAACTATGTTGCATTTTTAGGTTGCTTTTTCTAAGAGGATGGGATTTTTTGTAGGAGGATGAAGAATACCATCAATAACAACTTAAAGGCTTCATGTATTTTAATAAAATGGAACTATTGTGCATCAAGGATTTTGAAAAAGGTAAACTGACAATAGGTTCATGCGGTCGTGAAAATTCTCTTAATATACCGGTACAATAAAATTCTTCTACTCTTAGAAGGGAAGTGGAATATGTATGAGTGATGAGTATATTGACTAACCCTTGTAGTCCAAGACATTTCAATGAAAGGTATGGATAGATGCAAACAAGTTATGTAACAACTATGGGAAATGAGTGACTACAATAGTGATGTCAAATCCAAGAAAAAAAAAAAGAACAAAAAAGAGAAGAAAGAAGTTGAGAATAACATTGGAAGGAGGTATGATGCTTGGGATGAGGTGGTGTCTCAATGGGTAGAAAATAAGACGACCAAACGATGATTCAATTCAGTAAATGAGAAATTAAGGTTAATCACAAATTTTTTTCTAGTCAGGCATTTTTCACCATATAAAAGAGAAAGGTCATGGAAAAAAGAATAAATTTCATGCATTAATGGACGTTGAGATTTCATGACATTAATGGATAGTGAGAAATGCAATTAGGCTGAACATATTTGCAGGTATGACCCTAATCCTTGTATTTAGGGAGTCATCCAATTGGATGTAGCACATGCATGACATTTATGTTTTTTATTAAAGACAAGCATATTGTTGAGCAATTTTGATGTAACTATTACAAGTAGGTTGTTCGACAGTGTATTTCTGAACAAAATAAATATTGTCCTACAATAATCATAACTTCATGTGATTTTGATGAGAACCATATCTGTGATAACTTCTTTTGTTGCTGAAGTTACTGGGGTTGTTTGTATGTATGGATACATAGTTGGCTTCTAAGTCCCTAAAACTAATTTTGAGATTTTTTTGAGTTTATGTGCTGGCTGTGGCTGTTTTAATCAATTTTCTTTGTTAATTTCAATGGTCAGTTCTATGAAGCGTTGGCTGTTTTACCTTAAAAGCTCATGTAGCTGTTGTTTTTCAAGCTCCAAACTTTATATCAGAGCTCAGATCCTAGATGTAGGCAAGCTCATTTGCGAGAAATTTCCTTTTTCCTGTTTAATTTTATTATATTAGATTGTTTGAATTAAATGCTTATAGCATTTCGGTAAAATTTGTAGGTGTATTGCAGATCATTGTTACTGTAATTTGTTTACTTCAGTAATATCAATGTTTATGAAATCCTGAGTGCTTAATATTTTTCTATTTGTTCATATTTTACGCTTACATATACAATAGCAATGAATTTGAGATTTATTATAGTTCTGCTAGAAGCATACATTAAACTTATTTCGTTTGAAATTAACTGATCTTTGTTAAACCTCAACGTTGTTTTTGTTATGTTTCAGTTGTTCGTTGAGTATCAAAGCCTTGCTTGTAAATAGAAGATGCTTCACTTGCTGATCCCAAGCAATGAAACCTAACAACCCATTTGTGGGAAATGGATATGAATTCAAATGAAGATGAACAGTGGATATAGGGAGATTTACTGGCTGATAGCAGGAGACTGTCCAATTAGCCAAAGCATATCTCCATAGACCCATGCACCCATGCACCATGCTATGAAGGCATGGTCAGGTAAGGTGGCAATAATTACCCCATCCATCAAATAGAGATGGGAGAAAATGATAGAAAATAGGCAAATTCAAATAGCCTATTCAGTTAAGCAATTTGATTAGACCTTTTGGCTCAGGTCGGCTCTAGCTCCGAATGGATAAATTTTCACAACTCATGGACAGACAAACAAGCCGTATTCAGGAAGCGGTTCAGAGTTGCTCTTAACCTAATCTCTGACCGCACAACAATAATGTATGTAAGAGTTGTGCAACTATAAACTAACAAGCAACAAACAACCTAACAATTTCGACATATTTTTCCTAGTGGTCTTTATTCATTGATGCAGCTGCAGTAATGGAAAAAAGGTGAATTCTTGACCATCTATGTAACATCCCGTGATCTCATTGTAAAGGTATTGCCGCTTTGGCTTTAGGAAAACTGCGTGCTTGAGTACTTCCCAGGAGGTCACCCATCCCAGTGCTACTCCAGCCCAAGCACGCTCAATTATGGAGTTTTCCATCACTAGCCTCACGGTTTTGCCCCAAAAGGCGTCTGTACTATTTGAGATCACGTTATCTACTTATACAGCTCAGGATCTCCCTCCCCTTCCAATGTGAGACGATTCATTCCTGTGCCCCTCTCACCACTCGTTATTCGACCTAGAAGCCTGCCAGGAGCCGCACTTTGCCTCAGTGATTTTTTTCTCTTAGGACATCACCCGGCGACAACTCCCCACCATCTTCAGCCACAGGCGTCACAATCTAACTAAAAAATTGACGCTAAACAAGAATGCATATTACCCAATAGAGCGTACGGTGCAGTAAAATGCAGAGCAACGAGAAAATGTGGTAATTGAAAATTTGTTAAATATGGCACTTGATCACAAACAAGAGTATAATGACACATTCAATGCTACTGCAAATACACCAAAAGATGGATGGAAAAATAGATTTCCAATAAAAAACTATATCTAAAAAGAAATGGCAAGTTTACACGGCGTGGATCTCCAAGTTAACATAGCCAGGAAAATTTGAAGGAGGAAAAGTTTAAACATAAGGCCAATGCCTACAGAATGCATCAACAAAATAGAAAAATCGCATGCAGAACTTTATGAAAGCTCAAAACTATTAACCACCAATCAAACTCTGAAATCCCAGACCGCAATTATATCATGAAGCCCAAAACTTCATCTAAATCTTTCCCAAAATACCTAAGTTCCCTGCATTGATAATGCAGTTACATTTCAGTAACTTTCCATCGAGGAAAAAACTCACAAACCTGCCCCACACCCAATGATTACAAGCATGCAAGCCATTAGCATCACCAGTCAACAGGATGAAATCCCATTTTTGCGAAGAGAAAGAGAACGACAAACCTGATGATCGAAGAGAACTGAAGCTTCTGCTCAGAGACACACAGGCAGTAGCCATCGCAGTTAATCCTCAAGCTCGATGGAGGCCTGATCCACGAGAAGCAGGTTCAGAGAGAAGAAGTGTTGGATTAATCACAAAAATTAGACTATACTGCTAGATTTCTCCCGCCCTGGTCTCGCGACGAGCTCTTCGACCAGGGAAGAGTGGCGAAGGGAAGAGGGAGGAGGAGAACCAGGAGAAAGGAAAGAAGATAATCGGAGCTCGTGCTGCTGAACACATGGACCATATGGCTTCCGAAAAGCGGGAAAAATCTTTGCTGCTCGGAACATATATATATAATATCTTTAGAGCGGCTGCCTCGTCGACACGTGTACACATCAGGAACGTTTGATAGCATCCGGATTTTTTTATGGGTTAATGACAATTAAGTCCCTATTAAATTGATCCAACAAATTAATTAAATTTATCCTATAATTTGAGTTAATGTATAAATAGTTTTTTTAATATTAATTAAAATATTTAATAGAGACTATTTTTTTAATTAATAAACTAATTGTACATTATTTTCTTCTAATTATTTATTAATTTTTTAAATTAATTTAGTTTATTAGTTAAAAAATGTATTCTCTATTGAATTGTTTTTATTAATATTAAAAAACTTATTTGTATATTTATTAAAAGTAAATAACCTATTTAGTTAATTTAAAAATTAAAAAGACTAAATTTTTGTAAGTTCAAATTTAAGATTTTTTAATTCTCACTGATAATTAATCTTTCTCCACTGAATTTAAAAAAATCTGCAGATATTTATGTAATATACGAAATAATTTTAAAAAAAAATTGTAGCCCAAGTTAATAAATTTTTACAAATTTATAAAAATTTTATTTTTATATTTATTTATTATAACTGTCGTTCTATTGGGCAGGTTTTTTTTATCGTTGTATTTTATTACTTTGGTTACGGTTTAAAAGAAAATTCACATTTCTCATAAAACAATTTTAATTAAATTATTAATATTCAACTCAATACTCATCCTAATTTCTCCCCGTTTAGGGCTGTTATCCGACCAATTTTGAGCGAGTTAAAGGCAACTCGAAATCAAAAATTTCGAGTTCAGCTCGGCTCGAAATCAGCCCGAAATCGAAATAGGATATGATTTGAGCCTGCTCGAACCATGATTCGAATCGGCTCGTAATTATAAAAAAATTATAGAAATATTATGTATTCAAGAAGATTTGATCCCTAAACTTTGAGGAAAATAAATATTAAGGCTCTATTTGGCGCGAGGGCCAAATCAGGACCAAAATAATACTAATTTAAAAAACAATAATAATAATAATAATAATAAATAAATTTTTTAATCATTCTACACAAATTCTAATATAAAAAATATTATTTTACTTCACATACTCAATAATTTTTAATAAAAATATATACTTTATTTCACATCCTATCCCAAAATATTTGAATCGAGTATTTTGATCCAGGCTGTAAAATAAAGTTAATTTTTTTATTGAAAATTATTGAGTATGTAAAGTAAAATAATATTTTTTTTATATTAATGATTACAAAAATTATTTATTATTATTATTATTATTGTTTTTTAAATTAGTATCATTTTGGTCCTGATTTAGTTCTCGCGCCAAACAGGGCCTAAATCTCCTCCCCTCTACCACTAAACCACTAATTAAATTATATGTAATAGAATTTTATTTATATATATATTTATATTAATGAATTTCGAGCCAAAGTCCATAGCTTATGAATCGATTCAAAATTTTTGAATTGATTTCGAATTAATTCAAAAATTAAACGAGTTTCGAGTTTAGGATATTTTTAACACCCCGCCTCTGCCCCAAAATAAAAAAACTCATCCTAATTTTATCCAATAAATCTCATATATTTATTTCAAATCACTCATAAATTTTAATATTAAATTCAATTTAACATCATATTTTACATATAATTTAATTTTATTGCATATTTAATATAAATTTTAATATTAAAATAATTCATTTTATATTATTATATTAAAGTGTAAATTGAATCCAAGCCTCCAGAAAGTTAAGTATTTCGAATTTATCTTAATTTTTATAAACTTTTGATTTTAATCCTTAAAATTAAAGAAGAGTCATGATTTTAATTTCCCATTCAAAATCTCACATTTTTCACTCATTTTTTTCAATAAAATATAAAATTTATTTATTTTAACTAATTTAAATAAATTATATGTTTAAATAACTATTATAGATACGTATATTTATTATTCTTTAAAAAAAATTTAAAAAATTAAAATTTAAAATCTTTTTATCTTCTACTTTTTATATTTTGTAAATTTAAAATAAAAATATTAATATTAATATTTTAAAATTATATTTCAAAAAATAAAAAAATAATGACTAAAAAAATTTAATATTATAATAAGTATTAATAATAATTATATTTTAATTGAAACTAAATAATGCTACTTTTATAACTAATGCATTAAAAAATATAACTTTCTCTATCCTGTCCCAAGAGAATTCTTTCCGATCCCAAAACATATTACTACCAAATAAACACTAAGTAACGACTTCAATCAATATTTAAGTTTATAACTAATTTACACGAGGTTTGGGAGTTTCGAAATGTCGTACACGATGAACTGTTCTGAAAGGGCCGTGCATGATATTTGAGAAGCCGTACACGAGGTTTGAGAGGTTTGAAAGGTCGTGTATGATTTGTGCAGCAATAAAGGATCGTGCACGATGGTTGACAGGATGTACACGATGTTGTTTGAAGGGTCGTACACGATATTTGAAAGGCCAGCACATGACATTGAGGTTCAAAAGGTCGTATACGATATTGTTTTTTGGAGGGTCATGCATGTTGAACCCTAATACTTTTGATAATATCAATTACTTTAGTATTATTATATTAATTTTTATCTTAAAGTATAATGAATAATACTATTTTCTAAATTACGATGTAACTGTTTTCTCAATAATCAACATGTTTTTCGTTTAAAAGAATTTTAATGATTTTTTTTTATTTTTAATTAAAAATAGCACATGTATAATTAAAAAGATTTTTTTTGCAAAGATTTTAATTACTGTACACAAAAAATTTGGGGCGGGCCTAAGAAATAGACATGATAAAATGATATATTATAGGTATTGATAAGTTATGAATCACGATTAAAATATACTTAAATATATATAATAAAAATATTCTGTACGTAAATAAAAATTTAGCATAATTGATTTGCTGATATCTAAATGTAAATTTAAATAATTCACTGAATTAAATTTTTAATTTTGATTTATTGAATTATTTAGTAAATTTTAAATTTTAATTTATTTGATAATTTCATGAAATAAATTTTTTAACTGTAAAGCTGTTTTTTAGCCAATTTTATCTAAAATCTAACGTAATAAAAAAGAATAATTACCTGCATGCCACACCATTTCATTTTATTTATACGTTATTCATTCATTCTTAGTTAATTACGTTATGCACACTCAAAATATTATAAAATCTTACATACATATACTTAAGTTAAAATTTTATCAAAATCTATTTGAAAAAAAAATATTTCGTTAGTAAATTATTAAAATCACATTTTTATCTTTAATAGTACATTTTTTTTTCATACTAAAGCATTGATCTGTCCTAAAATCAATTCACATCGCCGATGTTTCCCTCCCTTACCACAACCTAAATATCAAAGTTTTAAGATTTTCACTCAAAATATATTTAAATATTCTTAAAATAATATGATGAACGATTTAAATTTTTTGTAACTTAACTATAATTAAGTCATTGAAAAATTATAATTGTTCATTATAATGAAAACAAGTGAAAGTGTGTATGTAAGATTTTATAATGTTTTGAGGTGCATAGCGTAATTAACTAAGAATGGATGAGTAATGCATAAATAAAGTGAAATATTGTGGCAAGGTAATTATTCTAAATTTAATTTATTGAATTATTTAGTAAATTTTAAATTTTAATTTATTTGATAATTTCATGAAATAAATTTTTTAACTGTAAAACAGTTTTTTTAGCTAATTTTATCTAAAATCTAACGTAATAAAAAAAGCCGTTCGTCGGAAAGGGATTGTAGCAGCAGATGCGAGTGAAAATCGCAGCCTGTCCTCCTCCGGACTTCCACCCTTCAGCTGAATCACCATCAAAAACCTTTCTCGCATCCTTCGGACGCCGCGATCGCTCTCGCCCAGTGGGGCTCCGCACTATCTTCAACCTCCCTGAAACCCTAGGTTTCCACCCCGCCGCTCCCTTCGTCCCATTCCCCTCGTTCTTCCGCATCTTCTCTCTTTCAATCCGCTCTTCCCTTTCCGCTTTTTTTAATCGTTACCCCTGTACTTCCTCCCGTCAACAGCCGCCGAAAATCATAGCAATTCTTCCTCCTCGGCAGCGTCGGTGCCATTCCGTGCTCAGGCACTAATATCTTGTCCTCCCTGCAGGTTTGCATGTAGTTAGTGTTCTTCTTCGTCTCTTTTCAATTCATATTACCTTTTCAGCTGGAGCATTGATGCCTGCATTTGATCTCTGTTGTGTATTCTGACTTGAGTTGTGCTGCCTTAGCGCCATGTTATATGAAACTTGTTGCCTTTTTTGAAAGAAATTGTTACTTTATTTGAGGAATATATGATGTCATTTGGTATTATTTAGTGGTTTTGGTAGTTTTTTTCTCTCAGGATGAGTAGATCTATCTTTCATTTTGCATTTGTTACTTATTTGGCTGACCATTTCTGGCCTCTGCTTAGGAAATAACTAGTGATAATTGGCTTATACATATGTCATTTTCCTCTAGCCTTGTGCAAGTATGTAGGCACAGTTCATATCCAGATTTACCCCCCTTTGTACTCTATTAATCAAATGTTTAAACCATTTTATTTATTGATTTAAAATTAACCTTGTTAACTTTTACCTGACACAAATTTTAATATTAAAATTTAAGTATATTTTATATCATATATATTTCAAAATAAAAAATTAACTTTATTTCATATCCTACACACATACTAAAGCAATAATGAACTCATATCATATTTCTCATACATCTCAACATAATAGTTAACTTTATTTCACATCTTCCATAACTCTCAATAAAAGAAATATCTTCATCCAAATTTAACTTTAACCTTTGTGAACAAACACAGTTTTGATACCTAGCTTTCATTAGGACATTTCCTATTTAAATGAGGTTTTCAACGTTGAAAATTATTGGTATGTTGTACAAAAGCCAGGGTGTGTTGATAGGTTATGTTCTCAATTTAAATAGAATGCCAAGCAATTAGCTATGATTTTTTGTCCATGCTTGGGCTTCTCTCGTTCGGTTTACTGTCATTCTTACATGGCTTTGATGTTCTTTTTATCGCTGTTGATATGGTATTTTATCATTAAGTTCTAGTCCAGTACTGTCTTTTCAAATTATTGATTTAATCCCTTTATGTTGCTTTTAAATTCTAGTTAGATCAATTAGGGTTCCCAAATTTTCTTGTTTGTTTCCTACTCTTCAATGCTTTTGTCAGTAATTTGGAACCTAGATGCTAAATTACGTACTTGTAGGTCAGCATATGACATCTTTTGTGTTGCGTTGCTGCACTTAGAAGAATTGAAGAGAAGCATAACCCTAGGATTGTTTGTCCCCATTGCCTTGGATAGCCTTTCTGGCATTTGTTGTTCACTTGAAACCAAAGATTGGTTCCCCAAAACACTTTCAATTGTCTTCCAATTTTTGCTTTTCGTTAAATTGGAAAACAAGAAAACGAGTACAATTATGTGTTTATATGCATCTCCCTCTTCTTTTACTTTCTATAAGGGTACAGTCACAAATTGCAAAGCAATATGGAAACCTGTGGTATATTAAGAGACTCATATGAATTCTTCTTTAACATCTTTATAGAGTCATTGCTTACTTTTATGCATATGTTTTATCTGTCAACTAGTTAATGGTTGCACTAGGTAGATAAAGAGAATTGGAATGTAGCAATATTCATTTCTACTTTCCTAGTGCACCTGGTTACTTTGTCTCCTAGTGCATATGGTTACATTGTCACAGAAATCTCCTTGGGCTTTGTGAGTCAGCGTTTATTCCATCATTTTACAGATTGTTTAATATATTCTTCCACAAATTGAGATTTTTATCAACAGTGAATATGATTCCATATTCCTTTAAAATTTTTTGCTAATATTGCTTCATCATCCTAGTTCATGTTTTTCTTGATAATTCCATTAAACTTGTACATCCATGTTTACTTAATGGCTTGTAACCTTAGTCATCTCTCTCTTTCTCTCTATCACTGCCAAGATGTTTCTGTGTACTTTCATTAGGTTTAGTCTTATTTATACTGAAAGAATAAAATCTAGTTTTCTATAGCACTGCCTTGGTATCATTTTCGATGTTTGTTGTCAAATTGTTTGGACAAAGTTCTTGTCTAAATATATTTTTTGTTTATTCCTATAAATTTGTTTATCTTTTTATGTCAAGGAAGAAACTGTTTGATGTTCTTTCCCAGTATTTCTTTCTCAGTATTTCTCTTTGCTGACTCTCTTTAATGTATAATTATAGGCTAGTTGCTAGAGTTACAATTTTAAAAAGTGGATTGCTACCTTTCATATAAATTGTAAAGTGATTTTAAACATGACAAATTGTAAAGAAGGGAGTAATTCAACTTTCATATCTTTTGCTGGACTGTCCGTTCTTGAGGATGCTAGGTGATTTTTGGGTTCATATTTGTTATGAGATTTCCTTATACATACCTATATATGTCCAACTCTAATTACAATTTTGATTATTGTGGGTTATTCTAATACTTATGAGGGTGAGATTATGAGAAAATTGTACTTTCTCTGGAGTTTTTCAAGAATAGTGATTTTTTTCTTTGTGCGGCCGTGATTTTTCCTCAGATTTGGGGTTCTCCACGTAAAATTAGTGTGTTCTCTCTTCTTGCTTAATATATTTTATTTTCGTATCGAGTTTTCTCGCATCTCTTCTATTTTCGATTGAATTTTCGCTGCGATTGCGTGAAATTTCTCTTAGGATTTATGTTGCCAAGCAAGGTTCTATTCCCAACAATGTTTCCTCTGCTCATAAAATTTTATACTGATTATGTTCAATCATCATTCCCCATTTAGTGGGATAAAAGGCTTGGTGGTGGTTGTTTTTGTTGTTGCATGTTCAATCATCATTCGTCATTCACAGCTTAAGTTCAAATTCACTTCTTACTTGATGCATTAACCTTTCTGTTCTTTAAGGGAAGTATCTATAATTTGAATCCATTAACTGATCTTGTCTTCATTAAAAATTTTTAATTTATACATTTTTATTGCAGAGTGAGGACATTTCTTTCAGTATGTCCTTACAGGCGATGAAATCTTATGTATGGCTTCAAATGAATGATGGTTCTACCCAGCAAGTAGAGGAGGAAGTTGCCATGTTCTGCCCCATGATATGCCGAGAAAGATTACATTCTGGCATGGGGTCATCTAAAAGTTTTGCTATAGCTTTACCTGAGAGAGTGAACCCAGCCATATTCAGCTTAGTACTTGATTATTGCAGGTTCCATCAAACTCCAGGCCGTTCAAACAAGGTTTACATGGCGTTCATATCATATTATTTTCTAATTTTTTGTGTTACAGAACTGGTTTTGGGAAAATTATTTACAGGCTAGATGAAGTGAAACGTCCTTTAGATCTTAATACTGGATGCTTAACACATCAATATTTCATTTACTTTCTTAATTTTCTTTAATTTTGCATAGGAGCGGAAATCCTTTGATGAGAAGTTTGTTAGGACCGACACTAAACAATTATGTGAGCTGGCCTCTGCAGCTGACAGCCTCCAGTTAAGGTCTTTGGTAGATCTCACTAGTCGGGCGCTTGCCCGCATAATAGAAGGAAGAACGCCAGAGGAGATTCGTGAGATATTCCATTTACCTGATGATCTAACAGAGGTACTATTACAGGTGTCACCTTTTGGTTTGCAGAAGTTGATGTATCTCCCAATTGTTTTGACATTTATATATTTATTTTTTACTTTACAAGGAGGAAAAGTTGGAACCTTTGAGAAATGCTACTAATGATCCTCGTATCCGTTTATTAAATCGGTTGTATGCTAAAAAGAGAAAAGAACTTAAGGAACGGCAGAGATTGAAGGTAGGTTGTTCTTGCTCTAAGGTTTTCTAGCTTTCTACTGACTTTGGCCATTTACGTCAATGGATGGTTGTTATGTGTTGACATAATTGTCATGCTGGCCAGACCAATTGTTTAGTTGGTATAATGGAATGCTCAACTAATTTTTATGAGGCACAGATTTATTAATGGTTTCACATTGTTGTCTTCCATACTTTAATAAGCATTGCATTAGTCTACATTATTGTTTATTACGTAATTGTTCCAATAAGAGATATGCATGGTTTGAATTGTGTAATTTTGGATCTCATTGTTGAGAGTAATAAATGATTCAGGATCTGGAAGCTGATACACAAGTTGATGAGCGCTCAGTCGATGACCTGTTATCTTTTATAAATGGAGAAGATGGAGGTATGCTTTGCAGACTTTATGAACTCAGCAGCTAGTCCAAACTTTTATCTTGTTACTGCAAGTTCCTTTTAGTTATTTTATTGAAAGTGATATTCACCAAGAAAATCTTGAATACTTGTGTTTCTCCATCATTTTAGTACAGTCATGACTGTTTTTGTTAGATGAATTAAGTCTTCAATCTTGTTGATGTTTTGTATCTTAATTAACAGAATTCGTTGCTGCTCCAGGCCATTTTCATATTTTGGTATTATTAATATTTTACGACCATATGAATTCTTTCTTATGCATATTTATATCTGAGATTTGACTTAATTTCAGTTGATAAAAAGAATGGGACAGTTGGCTTAATTTTTTGGTATCTTACATTCTTGATATTGTTGTAATCATCGTGACTTCATTGGATGTGCATCTACTTCCGTTATGCTCAGTTCCCTGGAGTTCAAATTTTAAATCAATGCTGCTGCCTTCAAGCTCGACTCAAATGACTTTCGATCAGTGGGTGCAAAAATGTTTGGTTCATCATTATTTTTGAATTTGCTTTGAAAAATAGATACAGATGGAGCTTCAGTTTCCACTAAACAGATGGAGAAGGAAGATTATATAACAACAACAAGAACAAAGCCTTTATCTCAATTCCCTAATTAGTTGGGGTCAGCTACAGGAAGGAAGATTTCATATATTGGTTTAATCACTCGTCTGAAATAGGCATGGAAACAATCTCAACTATGAAAAATGGACCGTAGAAGCAGTGCAAGCTAGACCTGAAACTCTTAAGATTTTTGAATTCTTCGCGTATGGAGGTATGCTTTGTAGCCTTATGAACACAACAGCTAATCCAAAATTATATCTAGTTATTGTAAATTCCTTATCACCCATTTTTTAATATTAAAGGGATTGCATTTTAGAAGTGATATTCTCAAAGAAAAGCCTGAAAACATCTGATTCTGTCATATTGGTACGTTTCATGATTGTATTCTGTTAGATTGGTAATCATTAATCTTTTGGTGTTTTGTATCTGTTAATAACAGAATTTGTTGTTGCCCTAGACCATTTTCATGTTAAAGACTTATGTGCATGTAGATCCTTTCTGTACGTGTTTGTATCCTAGATACAGCTTACTTGCTTAATTTTACTTGATAAAAAGGATAGACCAGTTGACTTAATTTTTTATTGTCGTATGGGACTTGGTATTGGGTTGATTCATTACTATGAAAGGGCTCTCATTAAGCATAAATAGTGAAAGTAATATAAAATTACAGATGATTAAAAACTATTAAACTAGTACAAACACAATTAGAAAACTACTTGTCTAGCACTCCCTTTCAAGCTAAAGCAAAGACATTATATGACTCTTAACTTGTTACATAGAATAGCAAAACATGAAGAAGCTAAGATTCTGTGAGAACACTAACAAGCTGCTCCTTAGAGCCAGTAGTCGATGTAACAATATTCTTTATGAGCATAATAGCTCAAATAAAAAGTCATTCAACCTCAAACATGCTTATTTCTTTCATGAAGCATGGGAATGCTAGCAATATAATGGCCTTATTATCACAATATAAAATAATTGGATTATCAGCTGGAAAGCCAAAGGTTGACCAACATAATTTTAACCCACATCATTGCACATGATAAGTGAGCCATATCTTTATACTCAACTTCAACACTAGACTTAGCAACCACATTTTATTTCTTGCTTTTTTAAGCTATCGAATTTCAAGTAATAAATATGCAAAAAAATTAGTAATGAATCTCCTATTAATCACAGATCCTGCAGTCATTACAATATGCTTCAAGGTCAATCTTGCTAATATTTTTATACAATTGCTTGTTTCCTAAAGATTGTTTGACATATCTTAGAATTATCGTAACCGCATCCCAATATTGTTTACTATTTAACATATACTAGCTGACAATAGGATAAGTCAATTTACCAACTATTCTCGTATGGGAAGAAACATATTTTAAGGGACTTTTGTAATATGAGATGGTGGCAGTGTCCATATCAGCAGGTTTATAACCAAGAAGCTCAGTCTCTTTAAGCAAATTAATAGCATGCTTCCTTTCAGAAAGAGCTACCCATTGCTTATCATATGCAATCTCAATTTTCTTGGGATGACCTATTGTGACGTCCCGGCTACTAATACTCGACCTCTCTTTTACAATTGGTCGAGTTACTAGCAACCGAGATATCAAACTTATACTTTTTACAACATATAACATATAATTTAAAATGCACTTGCCATAATTTTCGATATCTCTCACTATGTCCTGTGATTCTTCTAGTACAATATCTGCCATAAAAAATGGCAAGAGTCCATTAATACAAACTCTGTAGGTAAAACAACATCCTAACAATAACTATATAACATGAATTTTTAAAATATAGATAGACAGCGTAAGAAATGATATAAATAACATCATGGGATACTCAATAACTATTCACATAATTATTAATATATAGCATGTCTCATATTAAAATTACTTTCGCATGCGCAATAGAATTATCATAACATAGCATATAACGTAAATAATCAATAAAATTACTCCACCATGTCAAATATATCAAACTGTTAAGATGATATAATCATAGCATATAATTTCATCAATTATCATCTTAAATTTTCATTTCTCTGAACTCACATAACTTCATAATATCATAACATTTTTTGGTTTAGCAATGTGGATCTATCCATTTTATACCCTTTCACCTATATGCCTGACAAAAGTTCGTACAACTTGCTATCCTAAAAGCCTTGACAGGAGTCGTACCTAGCATCGATGGCTCCATTTTAAGACATAACTCGGCGTACACTTCCCGCCCTCGTTGGAATAACACACTATAGGCAACTTTCCGTCTTTGTCGATTCTTGGTATACAAAAATTCTTTAATATCACATCACCTCACAAATCATTAAATTTAACTTATTTCTATGTTCAATTAATAGATTACTTGGCTTAACTCTACAATTTCATATTTTCGTAGCATTATATTTATATTCACAAACATAATAATAAACCAACATAAATTTTAAGGAAAAGAATTACCTGCCATATGATAAGAATGAAATTTCCCTTTTTGTTTCTTCCCTTTCCTTCTTTTTCTTCTTCTTCTTTTTACTGCCGTTGCAGCCTTCCTTGGATTGACGAAAAGCAAGCAGGCAGAACAGACGCACAAGCGGAGAGAAAAACAAAGGGAACAGAGAGAATCTTATTTTTCTCTCTCCCTTTTTTTTATATAAACCCGTGGCAGAGAGGGAGCATGGGTGAGGCGGTGTTGAGCGCTGTTGGCTGCTAGCAGCTGGCAGGTGGTAGCTGGCAGCCCCATAGTTATCTTTTTTTAGTAAAATTGTAATTTAGTCTCTCAACTTTTATTTTCTTATAAATAAGTTCAAAATCCTTACGTTTAGGTTCAAATTCATTTATTTTGGGTCCAATTAGCTTTTAAAATCTCAAATCAAATTTTTGGATGTCACACTTATATTCTTGGTAACAAAGTGAACTTCAATAGGAGCTTTAACTTTTAAGAATATTAGCCTGATCACCTCCAGTCAAAATAATGCCATCCACATATACAACTAGAATGAATGATCCAACCTATGCGTTGATAAAGATAGAGTGGTCAATGACTCTACTTTTGAAATCAACTTAAGAAGCCACTTTGCTAAACTTTTCAAACTAGACCCTTGGTTTTGTTTGAGACTGTATATAACTTTCCGAAGCTTGCAAACCTACATTTCTCCCTGAATAATATACCATAAAGGTTGCTTCATAAACATATCTTTGGAAAAGTCTTCATAGAGAATTGCATTACTCACATCCTTCAGTTGTGATTAATAGCAAAAAATAGGAGCAAGAAAACATAAATTAGATGTCCCACAGTGGAGGTCGTAAAGTAGTTTACATTATACATCTGAGTAAACCCTCTACCTACTAATCTAGTTTTGTATCGATCAATACTGCCATCATGTTTAAACTTCATAGTGTATAGCCATTTATTTACAAGCAACAACATGCAGACCAAGAGGATGACAAACATGGTTTTATGTGCTATGAGAAATAATAGCAGACATCTCAAAATCTATAACTTCCTTCCATTCAAGAATTAGATGGGCCTCTTGGGAATAGAAATAGATGACAAAGATGAAATAAAAGAACGGAATAGCAAAGTTAGTTAAATGTCAAGTGAGAATACAATGGATAAGCACTACTACATTGTTTACTTTTATGTAAGGTAATTGGAAGGTCCAATGAGAAGGTACCTTTGGTGGAAGTTGTAGGAGCAATAGTATGCTCTTAGCGATCAGATGTTGGCATAGGTGTCATGGCAGATGGATGATTCCATTGATGATTAACTTGTAAGGGGTTTATAGGAACAACATCAGAAGGTTGAGGAAGTAGCACGAAGGGATTAGTTTTTGATGGTTCTCATGAGAAATAAGATGTGGGTTCGAAGAATGTAATATCCATGAAAATATTAAAACATCAAGCTACAAGATCATAGCAATAATAGCCCTTCTGCTTACTGAAATATTCTAAAAAGATATAACAAATAGTTCGAGGAGATAGTTGTCAAGGCTAGGAAAAAATGAATATTCAAATCAAAGACATCCAAATGTCTCTAAAGTTATATGGAAAGGAGGTGTGCTAGGATATAATTTGAAAAAAAGTCATATTCCATAAAAACATTGTGGCTAAGCGGTTAATTAGAAAACATAAAACATATAGTCAAAATTGTATTCCCTCATAATGAACGAGGGACATTCATCTGAAAAATTAATGTATGAGCAACATTGAGCACATTATAGTGTTTGTACTCAGCAACACTATTTTGCTAAGATGTGTTGCACATGATATCTCGTGAATGATTCAATTAGTAAAGCAAAAAAATGTATAAGCATATTGCATATACTATGTAGCATTATTAGTGCAAATTATTGTTCTAAGTAGAAATTTGAACTTTATTCTTTTAATAAAACATTTGGTGAAAAGGCAAAGCTTCAAATCTACATTTAAAAGATATATTCACGTCATTCGAGTGTATTAATCAATTGAAATAACAAAATACAAAATCCCATAAGTAGTTGCAAGGGAAATGTCAAAATGCGCAAGTCAAAAGGCATGCTTCACTAGTAGCCATTGAAACTGAGGGCAAAAATATTCTATGGTGCTTGTTGCACCTACAATCTTCACACTATAACTTGAATTAGATGAAGTAATAGGAGGTATTGATATTATGGGATGACTAGGAGGTGGATGATCAAGATGACCATGCCATTAGTAGAGATTAATCTTGAAAGCATGAAGAGAAGCAAAGACAAAAGAGCCTAGTTTAGGCCAATAGTATACTCTTCCAGCTTGAGCGCCACTACCAATTATCGTCTTCTTTTAGATGTCCTTATAAAACAATGAGTAGGATAAATGTAAGAGAACAATTGTGACTAGATGTGATTGTATGAATTTAAAGTAAATTCATTAGAAATTATGGGACATAAACAACATTCGATAGATTAAGAGATGGAGAAAGAGGAATAAACACCTTTCAACTGAGAAATGGGAACCATTGGAAAGTATAATTGATAATAAGGAGCAAGAGAATAGTTGTTTACTAGATATATGTTGAAGAAGCTACAAAATCTAAAATCCAATTCATTCCCTACATGGGAGGCAAATGTAAAACTCTTGGACATAAGGACTAAGTGACCATAGTCCTCTTGAGATAGAGTAATGGATCTAGAAGGTGAAGCTTGAGGTGGTAAATGCATGCTGAGTAGATGAGTAAACTCTATGTACTATATGCAAGAACTGGAGACCAGTAAGCAATCCGAGGGTCTCTTCTTTCCGTCTTTGTGATGGTGAGATGGGGAAGAAGCCTAAAAGAGTAGGGGGAGAGGCTTCTTCCCCTTGGCGTTCTCCACCATCTAATGACTATTTCAAACAAGGAACAAAAAGGATAAAGAATAAAATATGTAATCACGACAAAGTTTGAAACCTAGTTCTCTTTTTATTTGCAAATTAAGAAGAATTGTAGTAAATTAAATCCTTTATTGTAACTATAAAGCTATTGAAGGAAAAGACAGACACATTTGAAAAGAAGCAAGAGCTGCTCAAGGACCTTGATGTAGCTGAAGATGGAAGATCAAATATCTTGTAGTTTTGTCAAAGGTGGAGGAGATGTGCAAGGCATGGTGTGTGGTATTGTAGCTGCGGCCAAGAAACGTGGGGAGCTATTGTAGTTGTTGGCATGAGGATGTGGTGGTGAGTGGAACGAAAAAAGACCTATGAATCAATGACTTGAAAGAACTGAGATTTGCATCTAGGCACTGAAGATTCCCCTAGTGCTAGCAAAAAAGAAGAGGAGGATTGCAAAAGCCAAGGCCAACACAGCAATGTAGTAGACGCTTCAGCTCTAATACCATGTTGAAGGAAATGAAAATCGATTCCTTGTTATGAAAGGATTATCACTAAAGTATAGATAGTGAAAGTAAAATACAGTAGGGACAAGAGAACAAAATAATTAAACTAGTAAAATTCAATTACAAAACTACTTGTTTAACACTGGGAAACAAAACCATCATCATCACTCTGTTGGATATGCATATTGTCAGGCTTGAACCACCAATAATTCCCTTAAGCTTAGTTCTCTGGAGTTCAAATTTGATATCAATGCTTCAATCTTTAAGCTTACTGACTGGAATGACAATCAGTGGTTGCAAAAAGGTTTGGTTCATCAATATGTTTGAATATGCTTTTGAAAATAAATATAGATGGAACATTAAATTCCTCTAGAAGAATGGAGAACAAAGATTACATAACAACAAGAATAAAGCCTTTATCTTGATTCTCAGTACAAGAAGGAATATTTTATATTGGTTGAGAAATAGACGTGGAAACAATCTCAACTATGCAACTTGGATGGTAGATTTAGATCGAAATTCTTAGCAACTAATGTTCTTGAAGTTTTGTTTTTTATATCACATTCTTGAAGTCTTCAGGGATACTATATCAGGTATTCTAGTTTGCATGTCCACATTTTTATTTCGATAATTACAAAACAGAGATTTTTGTTGTATTGATTATCTATAACATCATTAAATATACACTACTTTTTTTTTGGAGTTTACAAACGAATAACTGCATTACTAGAAATGAGTAGGCTATAGTTTATTTCTCTTTTTATGCACTAAATGGATCTATGCACTTAATTTTGTATGTAGGTATATTTAGAAAACATTTAATTTAAGTGTAGTACATAAGCATAAGCTATGTTTGTACTACACTTACTATCGTTCTATGTCACTAAATACTCACTTGGGGATGGGACTATGAAAATTAGGAATATGAGATATAATCCTTAAAATAGATTAATATTAGCTTGGATATGTACTAATTAATTAAAATGCAGATATTATAAATTCTTATTTATCAAACGATCCAGTTTAATTTTAATTTTAAAATATTTTTAATTTGCGAAATTTAGAATCTTATTTATCATATAATTTATTTAGAAAATATTTTGCGCTTAATTAAAAATAATTTTCTAATTAATTTTGCTGAATATAAATATAAAATATCATTTATAATTTTTTTTGTCCCACATCATTTAGTTTCTTTAATAAAGGACCTTCATATTACCTTTTATTGATCTTGAAAAGGCATTCAATAGAGTGTCAGGTGGTTATGGTTGGCATTGGGAAAGGAAGTTGTATTTTTATGTTATATTAATGTCATTATGGCAATGTATAGTGTAGTTTGCAATATGAGGAATAATAGTGATAATTTGGAGTTTGTTGTTATAATTGGACTACATCAGGATTTTGCTTTGAGTCCTTATCAATTTAATTTGGTGATGGACATGTTGATTAAGTATATTTAAGATGAGATTATGTAGCTTTAATACAGTGCTAATTGATGAGATTTGTGGAATGGTTTATTAGAAGTTGGAACCATATAGGAGCCCCACCCAAAAGTTAAAGAATTCCAATTGAATAAAAGTAAGACAGTTCACATGCATTATAGACTTCACAATACTAGAGAAATAAGTGACAATGATGTTAGGTAAGAGGGGACAGTTGTCTTATCTTGCAAGTGGATTTTTATTCATATTAATGGGAGCCTAGATGAAGGCATTTGTCGACAATAAAGTTAAGATGGTTAAAATAGAGGAGTCTAGCAATAAAAAACTATCAAGTTGAAGGAGAAATTTTGTAAGATCATAATATCATGCTATATAAAAGTGAGTCTGGATAGGTATTGTGAAAAGAAAAGAAAGAGAAGGGGAAAAGTTAAAAGTAGATATTGGAATAATATATGTTTGCAGTTACATGCTTCACAAACAAGGATTGATAAAGCAAGCCATAATTGTTGGGATAAGAGAATTGATAATGATGTCTTAAGATTTTCATAATTTACGTTTGTTTGCTAGTCTTCAAGAATAGGAGAGTGATAAAGTTGATAGGGAAGTGAAATCAAATGAGAAGGGAGAAGTTTTGCTTGAAAGTTGCTAATTTAAACAAAGCAAATAGAAAGATGACACCTTTAATTATGGCTTATGTTATTTATTATCTTTGGTTAGTTTTGAGAATAATTGGTTCACTTTTTCTCTTCAAGTTTGGTTTGTATTGTATTGTATACATAAATATGTATTGTTTTAGTGTATGATAGGGTGTGATGTGCTCTTCACCTATATGAATAATTAGAATATGTTCTGTGTTTATTTTTATGGTTAATTACATGCATTCCTAAACTTTATACCTTATTTACATTTAAGGCCCTAAAAGTTTTAGGGGCAATTATGTACATGCAATTTTGAAAGATTATATTTACATATTAACCACCTTTTAAGATTTATTTATGTGTTTTCCTATAATCTTCAATATTACAACAGTAATGCTTCATCAATATTACCATTGTTAAAGTACGATTAATCTACTCATGGTGATGGTTGGCAGTGGTAACGGCCAACACTTGGTAGTCAGTAGTGGGTGGCAACAAGTGGCATGGCCTTCAAACATGGCTAATGTCATGGTTGTAGTTCGTGATTGACCAACAACGACAATCAACATATGGTGGCTGGCGATGACTGGATTATTCTTAATGGAAATTATCCTAAGTGGGTTTTATGTATTATTTAAGATTACAAGGTGCACCGGCGTAAATAAATTTTGATGTGTGGTCAATATGTAAATAAAATTTTACAAAGTCGTATCTATATAATTTTTCCTAATTTTTTAGTGATCTCTAACTCAATCTTTTAGTGCATCAATTTTCGGAGTATCTTTTTTCTAGGCCTTCTGCACTTGCCAAATCAGTATTTGTCATTATTAGATTATGGTGCTTCGGCAATTTTTATGTTTTCTGAATAAGTCTACCTTTGCACTTGTTGTTTTAGCTGATGACTTTCTCCAATATGTGGTAAAGAGTATTACTTTGTGTAACACCTTTTAAGATTTATTTATGTATGTGTTTTCCTATAATCTTCAATATTACAGCAGTAATGCTCCATCAATATTACCATTGTTAAAGTACGATTAATCTACTCATGGTGATAGTTGGCGGTGGTAACGGCCAACACTTGGTAGTCAGTAGTGGGTGGCAACGAGTGGCATGGCCTTCAAACATGGCTAATGTCATGGTTGTAGGTCGTGACTGACCAACAACGACAATCAACATATGGTGACTGGCGATGACTGGATTATAGCAATGAGGTATCTAGTAGGGTATTAATGGGATGGCATTGGGCTAATGATGGCCTACACTTGGAATATTTCATGCATATTCTTTTTATTCTTAATGAAAATTATCTTAAGTGGGTATATGTATTATTTAAGATTACAAGGTGCACCGGCGTAAATAAATTTTGATGTGTGGTCAATATGTAAATAAAATTTTACAAAATCGTATGTATATAATTTTTCCTAATTTTTTAGTGATCTCTAACTCAATCTTTTAGTGCATCAATTTTCGGAGCATCTTTTTTCTAGGCCTTCTGCACTTGCCAAATCAGTATTTGTCATTATTAGATTATGGTGCTTTGGCAATTTTTATGTTTTCTGAATAAGTCTACCTTTGCACTTGTTGTTTTAGTTGATGACTTTCTCCAATATGTGGTAAAGAGTCTATTACTTTGTGTAACACCTTATATTTTTTGAAAATCTAACATTTTATCTTTTTGGAATGTACTCTACTTTCTCGATTTTTAATTAAGTTTTTGTCTATTCATTGCCTTAGTTAGACCTGTAATTGCTCTGACATTCTATTCTTTACATTGTTCTGGAACTTAGATCAAGAAAGATAGCTGGTGTAGTGTTCAAGCTGGTAGGGTTTATCATCTTTGCAACTATGTTACTCGAGCCCTATCCTTTCTTTTTCTTCTTTACTATCTCATTGTATTGGTGGCATTATCATTTGGGGTATTCTTCTCTAAGTCTCTTTTGAGATTTCTATTTCTTCTTCATTTAGTCGGTTTGAGTGTCATGCTTATGAGCTTGGCAAACATTGTCAAGTCCCTTTCCCACTATACCAGCACCCGCATTGTTCCATTTGAGTTAGTCTATTGTGATAGTTTAAGGTCCTAGTCTTGTCTTTACTTTTTTGGGTTTTAGTTATATGTCACTGTTATTTATTACCACATTTAAGTTGTTATTCCTTTTTAAGTGGTATTAGTATAAAATAGTATTGATCAATGGGCATATTGTCTAATGGCCCATAGGCCTGGTGCTAATGTAGGATTTGGGAAATTGTAGTGTTTGGTGTAAAAGACAGAAAAATTATTTACTAAGTTCTCCTTTGAGCTACAAAAAGCAAAACCCAAGGTTTAAGATCTCAGCACTAGTAGTTGGAGAAATTCTAAGTCCAAAGCTCAGGGGTTAGTTTGGTTGGAAGAGAATTTTTTTTTGAAAAAATTGTGATTTTTTTAAATAATGTGTGTAAGAGGAAATAAAATGAGTTAGTTATATTAAAATTTATGTTGGATGTGAAATAAAATTTATTTGTTTATTGAAAAACATATATGATATGAAATAAATTGTTTGTATAATATTGGTGTTTATGTAGGATGAGATATAAAGTATAGATTTTTTAAATAAAATAAAGTTTTAGTTTATGGAAAAAAAATTCATGGCTTATTTAGTCATCTACAAAACGTAACCTCAAAATCACAAACCTCTCAATGGCTCAGTCGTCGAGCTGAGCACCCTTGTGGTCTACTGCTCCAACAATACCTCCTTTGAGATTTAGCTCTTGATATTGTGAAATTCAAACATCAACAAGCTTATTCAAGCCATAGCGCCAAGTTAGCATTAACTAAAACCACAATCTTCGAGATGCACACCAACTAGAACGATTTCTCCACAACTTGCAATCACAGGTTTGGAGGAATCATGCAGATCCTCAGACGATCAAACTAGTGGTAGCACTACCGTGCATGGAGAGTCGCAATGGACGTGCTCATAGCAAATTCTTCCTATCGCCTATAGTCATTGCTGCACTAGTCCACTTTAACGAAGTCTAAGAGCAACCTTCATCCAACGTGGATAACAGGGATCCTATTAGCTTTAATGCCTATAGCAAACCCTCCAGTTTCTGTTGGGCTTCCCCACCTCCACGTTATATTAAGTCTAACTTTGACGGCTCCGTTAAACAAAACAGCATAGCGGGTGACGGCAACCTCCTTAAGGCGGTCGACTCCAAGCTCTACATGCATGCAATTAGTACAGTGGAGGCCACAGGAGCACTTGCAGTGGCCAATGCCTCCCAAAAGTGGGCGGACATGATGGACAGGATTTGACTTAAGGGCAATTCAGTTATCACCATTGATGATCTTCACTGCGCTGCCAGAGGACACCCCCCAGATAGAGTCACAACTCACATCCCACCTTTTTTGCGCCTTTAAGGCAATTAGGATCACTCATGCATATAGAGCCGCGAACAAAGTGATAAATTGGTAGCTTCCTTTTGTTCTCTTGATGATGTCGAATGGGTTAGGGGCATGTCCCTTCCTTTCAATTTTTGTGCGATTCTCTATGAGGATCGATTTTTTTGTACCTGATGTATTCGGTTCTACTTTTATAGTATTATAGGTTACGGCCGACTTTAAAAAAAAAAGCACAATCTTCAAGTGAAATCACATCAATTAGACATAAATGTTTATGTAACGGCTTCTCATTAAGACATTTTTGAGTTTTGGCAAACAAAGAGGAATTGGTTTCCAAATACATCATATGGCCAAAAAATTAAGGAGACTTGGTTAGTTTCCAGCAAAACCAGATACCTATTCAAATGGTGAACACTTTGCTGACTCTCTTCTTTCCACATCTTGTAACTCCTAGAAACCACACTTGATATGATTGGAAATATATCCCAACCCCTTGTTTCCATGTTGTTTCCCTCTGAGAAGGGCTTTCCATATAAACTTGGTGTTTTGTTTTCTTTGTGCTAGTGATGTCAAAGTGGAATCCACTACCAAATACACCACAAGGCCAAAAATTGAGGATTTGTTATTTTTCAGATATTAAAAATTCCTAACAGCCAGGGATGAAGGGCACTTCCAGACTGCTCCAGGACCTTGACCCATTGGATCCGTCATTGGGCTCCTACTTCCTCCTGTTGTAACTGCTTCCTGTAATCTCCTTTGATATCATTCAAAAAATTTCCCCCAATCCTGTGGTCTTTCACTCCCCAGCTCCTCAAATGGGTCTCTGGATTGAAATGTTTGTGGAAGCAAGATCTTGTAGCAGATCAAAGTGTCACCTCATGTCATACCAAAGTTTCATGTATACAATTTTAATTACATATCTTCATGTATATTTTTCTTGTGGTCAAGAGGTAGACTCCATTGCTGACAGCGGAATTTTGCTGGGCATATAGATTTGTAAGGCAAAAATTAGTGCATTATGCTTATCATTTACATATGGCTTGTGCGCAAATTATTGAAGGCAAATGTTTCAAGTATATCCAGATCAAGCACAAACCCCAAAAAATAATGACCACATAACAGGAAATCTTTTTTGATGGTTTTCTGGGCTATCCCTCACGTTGATTCCTGAATTTATCTGCTGGTTTTCTATGCATCATTGATGATTTTGCAGAACTTAATGCTATAAGTCGTATGCATGCAATTCAAAATTTTCACAGAGAAAACCTTTGGCATACAGGTTAACTCTTTCTGTTGCTTGGGTTTTGTTCTTTCAACAGATTCAAATTGTAGCAGGTCCACTAAAAATAAAAAGAAAAGCAGGAGAAGAAGAGACCTGTTGGAAGAGTCTACTTTTGGTTCTGGACTCGATAGTAAACAGGAGGTTAAATGTCATCTCAGCCTTTCTGATAATTTGCTATGTAACATATCTTCGGGCAACTAGTTCTTATATCTGCTCTTTGCCGTTTCAACTTGTTTCTGCTTTTTGTCTTGTTTACTTCCCTGTAATTTTCACCTTGTTTAGGAATCAAGTCATTCAATGAGGTTCCGTGATTCTAAGGCAAGACTTCCTTCAAATTCCATTCAAAGTTCAGAAACCCATGATGTTAATGAAGATATTTTCCATAAAAGGCTTGAATTTGATGACGAGTACGTTGATGATGACCTAGATCCTGCAATGAAGGAAGAACTTGACAGGTTAGTTAGCTTGTGTTTGCACATCCCTCAGCTTTGTGTTTTGGCTGATATTATGAGGCCTTTTCTTTGAGTTATTCTAACGTTCCTTGATTTTCATGTTGAATATCATATGCTTCCTTTACATCAAACCTTTTTCTTTTTTTCTTCTTTTGCTTCTTGGTATGCTGCATTATATCTGGCCTCTTGCCCAGTTGTATGTTGTGTCTATAAAGCTGGTCATGGTTACTTTTAGTGCAATAGGCATATTGATTGGTCACTATCCTTTTTTGTAGATTGATTGTTATTGCGCATCGTTAGTTTGTCTGGGATGTATGCCTTCAAATTCAATATTAATCCAACTTTTAAGCAGGACTTCTAAACATACATTCAATTCAAATTTTAATCCAAACCTTTTAATCCAATTTAAACTACAATTCCAACCCATATCATAACCATGACCTTGTATGGAAAACTATCTCATTTGATATAAGATTTAATCTCATCATTAACTAAATAGTTTTGGGGTTAAATAGATTTAATTGTATTGACAGCAGCTAAACAACTATTTTACTTTAAAACCCAAAACCTGAGCTAAAATAATTAAGCTGTAGCTTTAATTCTATTGACAACTATATAACTTAGTGAATTAACTCAAAATCTAAAGCAAAAAATATGAGGTCAAATATATGCTTGCTTAAATCCTGAACCAAACAAAGCCGGGTTGTCTTCTCATCTCTAAATTCCTTCTGGTTATGGTGAATTAACCTTTAGTTCCTTCCATAGTTTTGTACTTATCTGCTCTTAATGCATCCGTACATGTATATTTGTTAGACATAATTCCTGATCTTTGAATGTGTTATTTGCGCCTTAACATACATATGAAATAGTTGGAATAGAGTACATTTGCGAACACCAGAACAATTTCGCTTCATTAGTACATTTTTAGAAAGTACATTCGATATTCGGCAAATAAATGAGATGTGCCCTGATAATCTTTATTTCTTCATTGTATGATTTCAGTTTGGAATAATGGAGTATTTCTTTTGTCATCTTTGAATTCTTTCATGATTTCCTGCGACACTTTCTTTTGCTTATCCCTGTTTGACTCCTTGATGTAGTTACTTAAAAAATGGTCTATTAAAGTAATATTTATATCTTTACACAACCAGTGTATTCATTATAGTTCCATGTACTATAAAGTGTTTCTTCTTATCTCTCATTTTTATGAACTATTTTTATGAACTATTGAATCAAAACTGATATATGTAATGTTTTTGAGCTTGATTTTAGGTTAAAACATATGGTTCCTTTGGTTGTCATTTGTCATATGACTTTGCTTTTTACTGAGCAAATGCAGTTCCTATCTGGCAGTTTTTTCATCTTTTTTAATATAAAATTCAACCAAATTTGTAAGGACTAAGAGTGAGCTTTAAATTATATGAAGGGAATGTAGGGTCAACTGTAATTAAGATGCAACATATTGAGATCAGCAATTTCACAAAATATTTAACAAACGAACACAATTAATTCAAAAGTATGTTAATGTGAATTGGATTCATCAAGCGGCTAGGGCTTCCATAAAGTTTAACCAAATGCAGATCGAAAATAGGTTAAATACAGCTTCTCAGATTAGGATGATACGCAGTTTTCATTCAGATCTAGAACAGCAAGTTCAAAGGATGACAACATTAGCAAACATTTTCTTGTAATAAAGCATGAAGGTCATATATGTGTAGATCGTCCGAATTAATAAACAGTCCCTAAAGCAGTGATGCTTTTACCTATGATAAACAATCCTATGAGTTTTAACAGCATGCAAGCAGGTGGACACTGCCGTACTTCGTTGTGCAGGTGATCCTGCTGACAAATGCAGCACTCGAACAAGGTGCAATTGATCAAAGCAGGTCAATGGTTTTGCTTTGCAAGTATTGCTATAATTTGATTGATAGTACAAGTTAGTTGCAATGTTGTCTACCATCTTGACAGAGGAGGAACATTTGTGGGTTGCACTGAAGAGCTGGAGTGCTCTGTTGAGGTCCAGCAAGAGGTTGGAGCAACAATAGAGTGGACATACTGTTAGTTCAAGCAGGTGATTCTAAGTGGATTCTACAAAAAATGATGATGGAAGCAGTTCTCTTGGTAGTGACAACAATATGATGGTGTTGTTGATGATGTTGGGAGCAATTGTATCAGCAGTAATGAAGGTGAACGATCTGCAGGATTACTGTATGGCATAAAGGGTACACAAAAGGGGGACAAGAGAATTTTATTCCTAGGCAACCTCCAAGCCTAAGCTTTTACAATCAGATATTTAATTTGATATCAAAGCCACAGCAAGTTAGAGCCATGATGCCCTCAACTATTTCTAGCATAAGCTTTAGAAAAAGGCCTATATTGCATTAAAAGTATGTTGCAAGCCTAGATGAGATTGTGCATGGGTGCGTATGGTAATATAAAGTTGCTTAAGTAACAGCCTGCAAGCTTAATTGTTTGGATCAATTGGTTATGAGGGATTTAATAAGGGTGATGAGGGTAAACTTTTGGTGCTACTTGGGTTTCAGAATTCCATATATTAACTGCCCATTTACTGGATATCAACTTCTGAGTAGATCTTTTTTTTTAATATATAGATTTCGATTATCTTTTGAAGAGAAAAACTGTGTCAAGTACATAAATTTTCTCAAGGCAAACAAGAAAAGCTCAGTGTTGGACTAGACTCAATATACAAAAGTAGTTACCTCAATTTAACCACAAAACCAACTTCAAATCTTCAATCTCATTTAGTTGGATTTCTCTTCTCGTATAGCTCAATATAGACAATACAAAATTTGATGCGGCAATAAATGGAATAGAATAGAATAGTTATCTCCAATCCACCCAAATCAACGTGGCTTGACCAGCTCTCAGTCAGTTGTGCTAAACTCGTCTACTAGCACTTCACTTGGTGTCCACACTAGGAAAAGCTTCAATCATGAACAATTTAATAATGTCTTTGAAGTTGGTGAAATTTGTAATGTGGTGCCATATGGTGGTTTATATTTGACAATTTTCAGGTTTTTCTGATTTTTTTTATTATGCAAGTTTAAGCCAACTCTGTTTTTGCTGAAAACCTAGATAAATTGGTAGTATATTTAGGCTCCAGGATAGGCCATATTTTTTAGGCTTTAGCATTCGTGACTTCTTAGAATTATAAATCACAAAAACAAGTAGTAGTAAAGAAAATAGTGATTTTTTAAACAGTTTGGAATGATGCATGGTTAAACTTTGAAGAAAGTTTAATGATGAAAATTGCACTCTTTTACTTTGAAGAAAGTTGCCTGCTTTCGTTAGTCATGCCTTGCAGTGGTTATTCTCTCTTTTTGACATTATTTACTTGAACTGTTGTTGCTGTAAGTATTTAGAGGCTTTCGACATCCTTTGAAGCTAAAAATTGAACAATAGGTAAATGTTCACTGATAAATGCAGGGAAGTTGAAGATTTTGCTCGAAGATTGAATTCTAATTGGTTGTCCTTAAGACAAGAAAGAAGGCTTGTTCCGAATATAATGAATGGCAGTAGTCTGCTACCAAGATGTGCAGGTCAGAAAACTATTACTCTATTGCAATGTATGGAACCTATCAGACATGAAGTCGGGTTTATTTGAATTTATCTGGCATATCACGTTCCTGTATGGCCATGTTAATTTATTGCTCTCTAACTTACTATTATCATAAGCATTCCATGCTATTCTACTTCCAAGTTGGAAGGATTTTAATTACCAGCATGCCACAGTATGCTTATCATTTTACATATTACCTATCTATACTTGATAAACTACACTTCACACATTACAAAATATATGAAAATTACCTTCACACCACAATCATGGTATGTCCAGTGTAATATTAGCATGTAGGTAATTAACCCTTTTTTTTATAGAAAGGTTTGAAGGAAATTACAGCTGGTCCTTTGGCTTCTCCTAAGATTAAATTTCATCATCCGAATTATTTTTTCTATTCACGTCAATGTATATGCACACATTGAGGTGCTCAGTAGAAATTAGTTTTTTGCAGAAATTGTTTCATCACCTTTTAGTTAGTAAGTGTTTCATGGATGAATATGATATAACTTTGTTTATTTCATTAAAGTAAAGGCTATCAGTTGACGCTGCATTTTTAGAGAAGATGTGCTTTTTACTACGATTTGGATGTAGCTTACATTAATGAGTGCCAGGGACTTGTAAATATTTTATAGAAATCTTGTCAAAATGGAGATTTTTTTTTTTGATAAGGATTGTCAAAATGGAGATTGCTCTTGCTTTGTCCAACAGTTGCCTGAAGGATAAAACTGCTATCAGCATTGTTAGTTTATTCTTGCAAATTCTTCACAGCATTGTATACCTTATGTCATGTGCCTTGCATATTTGTGCCATTCGTACTTTATACATGATATGTGTTTTCATTGTTACCTTTGAAAGTTGTACATTCTTCTTGCTCTAAGGAAACCAGGCTTTTTCGTTTTTTTCACCATGGTTAGCCACGTGATGTGCTTGGATGGGTTCTGCATGCCTTGCATTCGCGGCTTGAAAATGCATTATTTAACTTGCCTTTCAAGTACTTAAAAAAATGAACCGAGGCACATGCCGCTGCAGTCAAGGATTCTTTTAAAAGGTATGCGTCTTAAAAGATGCATTTTTTAAACAGACATCAGCTCTGCTTCTAGAATGCTGAGAGACTGTTAGTCTAAAAATTCAGAAGTTTTATGAGAGCGCAACTTTACTTGATGGGAGAAACTGTCATATGTTTTTGTGTAAATCCAGAAACCTGGGAGCACTATTACTGTTCCACCCCTTCAAAAAGATTTGTAGCAAATGTAGTGAAAACATTGAGCGAGCATTACACTTCGTAACCAATGTGTTTTCTTTACCATATTCATCAACAGACTTTTAGCAACGGAGTACAAAGCCTTAATCCCAAACTAATTGGGAGTGAAATCCATGGTTTTTCACCCCTTCCATTCAACTCTTATGCATGTAAAGCAATGCTTACATGAGCACAATGTGATTCAATGTTTAATCTACCCATTTCCCAAGTCCTTTTTGATTCTCTCTTTTCTCTAATAATTATATTAATTTTATTGTCCAACATTTATGAAAAAGTTGGCTTCTATAGGCTGATGATGAGTAAACCAAATTACCATAAACTTCTCTTTCTCATGTTCTATAGCTGTTATGCCCATCTTCTCTTTGATACAATCATCTTTGATGTTATTTGCTCTAATATGACTACAAAATTTTTAACGTTCATTCCCATATAGCTGAGCTACTGCCTTGTAATACTTTACCTTTAGTTTGATTAGGCAACTTATCATGAAATAACTTTGTAAGTACTGGACTTGCATTCTAAAGTTCATTTGAGATGTATTTTGTTAGTACTTTTTTTTTGCCAGTAGACTGATAATTTTGATCTGATCAGGTAAATGAAACCACCGCACAAGTTGGTATGAGGCCTATTCTCAGTCAAAATATGGGCTTTGCTACTGATTCCATCAGTTTATTTGGCCGTGTTGCAATTGCTCTTCTCTAAGCCTCGAAGCAATTTTGTTTCAACCCAACATGAACACGAAGATCCTGGTGCCAAAAGGAGTACATATACGAAAACGATGACAGAACTCACTATGGAAATTCATCGTTTCCATCAACAATTGCAAGAGGAAAACCGTCATTGCAGTGTTGGTAATAAGCAGCAGCATCTCATGAATTTTTCTTGTGCCTCATGTAATGTTTTGATCTGTTTGTCTCCATTTGAGCATTTAATTCTTCATTTTCTACGTGGGGATTTTCTTCTATGTAAGACGAAGTATCAAGCAGGTATAATTGTGGATCGGTCGTCATTCATTCCCTACTGTTGCTGTCGACGGTATTTTGAATTGGTATTAATAAAACGTTTGATAGTTGTGATTGTTTATCACTGAACTACGTTAGATTTCATCGTCACATACCAATTCCCAGCTATAGTTAAGAGGTTGGTAGTTGTAAGCGTGATTCATAGCCACAGCTCTTTGCTGAGGTCTCTTCTCTCTTTTTCTCTCTCTATAATTCGAATTGTTCCTTATAGTGAATTTTCTTCATCCAAGTCTATTTATATGCGATTTGATCTCTACTAACTGATTTCCTGAGTAATGAGTAATAGCAAGGAGGGAAAGCTCTAACAAGTAATTCGAACACCAGCGGCGATGTTGCATAACCCGCGTGTAAAAGATGGAAGGTAATTTGTTCATATTTGTTTGCGTCAACGCATCTGTTTGATTTAAATTAGCCGTGTTATTTCTCATCTTTTCGTGTATTTAAGAGTGGATTTTATTAGAGATTTAAATGATCAAAAGAAAACTCGATGTATATTGTCACAATTTTTTGTGCATGTCATATCCAAAGATGAAAGCTCTTCCAGTTGAGCAGAAGCAAAAAAAAAAATATCCATTTTATTCACAAATGTGTATTACAATGAAAAAAGTGCAACTCAAATTTATTTAAAAAAACGTTTGGTTTAATATTATTTAATATTATATTATATTATTTAAAAATAAATAAATATTTAATTTAATATCTCTAATTATATTTTAATTCTAATTAAAAATAGCACAACAAACAAACATCCCAGAGTGATGAGAAAATCAAATTTAAGAATAGAGAATTAAACTTGACAATTGTAGAACAGCAATGTTAATGATTAATTCTATTACTACTAAGTGGCTAATTAAATAACATCAAAAAAAGGCTAAATTAAACATTAATTCCACATTTTAACAGCAAATGTTCAGTTGTCAGCTTTAAATGTGTTTTATTTTGTATTTTAAAATCTTATCAAGCTGAACAATGTTGTGATTAATTGTAGGACTTCAAAAATCCTTTCGAAGGCAAATTAAATTTTCTTCTACTCTCCTTCTAATAGCTATTTACTGTTGCAGTGAAACCACACAGCTTCTTATTCCATGATCTAGCGATCTGCATAATCATATTTACATCTCATTTATATGTAATGTAAATATATAGATACATGCTGCAATGTGATCTCTCTGAAACAACAGAGCCAGAGAGCTACAAAATAATACCCAAGATGTTTAAATGCTGACTGTAAAATGAATGCAGCTTTAAAATCAAAAGAAGAAGAAAAAAAAAATTAAAAAAATGCATGCAGCTCAAACTGTACATTATAGAAGTATAACCTCTGGCTTCATAGCTCCCCAGCAACCTTCAAACTTTCTTGCTATTCAATCGATTAACTGAAAATGGCAGGAAAATGTTAAGACCTGAAATCAGATCTAGTTATAAAAATATAGGCCTTAGGTAATCACTAAAGTTTTACATAGTTTACAGCTAGGCGTCTCGAGTTCTACAATAACAGTCTTAACCTCAAAACAGTCGGGTTTGGCAACACGGCTCTGCACATAGTAACCGTCTCTTTGAGTGGAGATATTATTAGGTTTTCTCGGGATAGCAACTCAGCTGTTCACCAGCCTATCAACACGTGCTACACAGGCATGTTGGGCCCGTGGCGCACAGTAACACCGTTTATCTTTTCATATAGATCGTTTTCACATTGTATGAACATACAATACAAAATGATATTTATAGCAAACAAAAAACACCCATACTAAGAAAACAAAGATTCATACTAAGCACAAAAACATTAATACGAAACACCATACTAAGCAAAAAAAAAAAAAAAAAACAGTGTTACTGTGCTGTTAGCTGTGTGCTCTGCGCCTACATGGCGCACATTATTAGGCGAGTAAACAGCTAAATTGCTACCTTAAGAGAATGTAATAACTTATCCTATGAGTGAGTCAAGACCATGTCTGATGATCATATTAGAAGTCTTTAAATATTTCATTTTCTCTTTATTATCCTTTAACGTTTACATATAAAGAATTGAGAATCCAAATAACCGATATAGTTAAATTTACCACTTTATACGTCATTCCTCATCTTATTCTCTATTATACATACGAGTGACACCCCCCACATTCTCTTCTACACAATCAGGAGTTTCAAGTTCAACTTCTCTCTCTCTCCTTTCAGCTTCATTATTCCTAGATGCTTATCATGAAGGCTTTTACCAATACATAA
Organism: Apostasia shenzhenica; assembly: GCA_002786265.1. Classification (NCBI taxonomy): domain Eukaryota; kingdom Viridiplantae; phylum Streptophyta; class Magnoliopsida; order Asparagales; family Orchidaceae; genus Apostasia; species Apostasia shenzhenica. The sequence continues at coordinate 11,120,982 of KZ451950.1, forward strand.
GCTCAAATTTCTTCAATTAAAAATTTAGTTGACCTCCTTGTGAAACAAAAAGTGAACATATATACCAAAAACACTTGCATAAATCTATATTAAAAGTAGTTGATGGTTCATATGTGTGTGAGAGGATGTGCATGAAGAAGAGTAGGGGACATTTTAATTTACCCCAAATCATAATTTTGATCAATTTTCTTTTTGAACCTTAAGGTGTCATGCTTGAATCCTCTACCCTAGATATTAACTTATAGTGCTTCATTCCATAAGGTTACATTATTTACATTGGACTACCCAATTCTTTCTCTTTCATAACTCACATGATCAATCTTCCAAATTAGTGTCACATCTAACCTCTAAAGTCTAACCTACAATTTTTGTAAGTTATTACCCTAAACATCTTATCATCAAAGGTAAATTGCATGCAATTCCTTGAGGTCTTTAAGACTTTTTGCAAGCTACCTCAAAATTTGTAATCATATCACTTAGGTCCCTGAGGTCTCCCAAGTTTAATGATTTTGAATCATAGCACTTAAAGTCTCTAAGATTGCTAACCTTAGGGTGCTATAATTCAAAATCCATGAACGAGAATGCAAAAACCCTAAAACCTCAGGGACCCAAATTCAAAAATCTGTAATTCAACTTGCAAATATGCAGTTTACTTGATTTGATGTAACAAACACAAATATATATATATATATGCATGGATTTGAATTTTAGACGACTCACCTGCCATTGCCCTCAAAGTATCCAGAATCCTCCATTCCTCAGCCAGAAGGCTGGGCCTGCTGCTCCTCTCCATGCTGCAGCACCTCGAAGCAAGTTGAACAAGCTTCTCCGCCTGCTCCGGCCACTGCCCGGCCGAAGCATCCAACAGCTGCCGGACTCCCCCATTCCTCATCCCTTCCTCAACCCTCTCTCTGATCCCCAGCGCCGGCTGCCCTGTCAGAAGCCTGAGAACAACAACCCCAAAAGAGTACACATCCGACTGCGGCGTGAGCATCCCATCAGTCAGAAACATGGGATCCATGTAACCCATCGTCCCCATCGGGTTCGTCTTCCGGCAGACCTCCTCCTCGCTCGATCCGGCCCGGAGGATGAGCCTGGCCGTGCCGAAGTCGCCGAGCCGGCTGACGTCGTTGGCGTCGAGGAGGATGTTCTGGGGCTTGAGGTCGGAGTGGACGATGGCGTGGGGCTCGTGCGAGTGGAGGAAGACGACGGCGGAGTGCTGCTCGCCGATGATGCGGAGGCGGTCGGAGGCGCTCAAAGGCGGCATCTTGTTCTTGCACGAGAGCCGCTCGTCCAGGTTTCCTCGGGGAAGGTATTCGTAAATTAGGGCAGAGGATTCGGAGCAGACGCCGTACAGGATTACTATGTTGGAGTGCCTCATCTTGCTCAGTATCAGCACCTACACACAAAAAAAAACTCGATTTCAATTTCAACTTCAATTTCACTCGTAAATTAAAAATATCAGTTTCGATAATTTTCATATAATATACATCTTGATCATTAATTTTTTACTTAAAAATTCAAATTTTAAAATATTTATCCTAAAAACACAACGGTTTCTACTGAAAATTATAATAGTCTATAACACTATTCAGTTTTTGGCTTCTAATTTGAGTTTATGCGAAAGGACCTATCTTGAAATATTTTCAATCTAGAGGACTAGACTGTGCAGGCTGAAATTGTGAGGAACCCAATTGCAAATAGGCCCAAACTAGAGGGACTCTTGTGTTATTTTAAAAAAAGAATGGAGAAATTACATTGTAGTAACTTACCTCTTGTCTGAATTCAGCAGGGCCCTGTTTGCTTTCAGGGTTTAGGGTCTTGATAGCAACCGGAGTGTGGCGGAGAACGCCTCTGTAGACCGTTCCGTATCCTCCTCCTCCGATCTTGTGAGAGGTGTGCCAGTTATTGGTGGCTCGCCGAAGCTCAGCCGGAGAGAATTCGGCGCAGTGCTGCTGGGTCTTCAGAGCTAAGTTCTCTCTCATGGCCTCCGAGTTCTCTTCGCGCAGACCTTCCATCTCTTGCTCCAGCGAAGCCATTCTCTCAAGGGCAAGCTTGGCGTCTTCTTCTGCTCGCCTGAGCATCCTCCTCAGTTCTTTCACCTCCTCTTCCTGCAAATTTTGATGCTAAATTGGTGATGTAACAAAACTATGTTTGAAAACGAGCAAAAGTTTTAAAACTCGATTTTGATTTCAGTTTTGACAGTTTAGATGGTCTCAATGATCTCGATTTCGGCTGTTTCCGTATAGACGCTTTAAGTCACGAACTTTCAAGTTTGGGTTAATTAGTGAAAGTTTATTGTCGTTAACTTTTAATTACATTTTAGTCTACAATTTTTAAAAACTTTCAATTAGGTCCTCATTTTCATTACACTTTATCTGTTAATAAATCTTCATTTAGCTCTAAGTATATCTCATTCGTCCTCTTTTACACTGGCAGAGTCCAACAACCTAACTTTCTGTACTGAAGCTTTAATCGTCCTACGATTTATATATCCACATCGTCGAAGCCGACTTTCTATAAATTTATCCTCAATTGATGTTACTCTAACTTTTTCATAGACATACCCGTCACCCATTCTATTTTTTTATGTATATCTATTGATGCACTTTTAACATTTTTATATCTGTGATGTTTATTTTATTCGTATGTTTTCTGTTACGATTATCGAAATATAGCGAATAAAATATCGAATTCTATTATGAATCATAATCTTACCCTTGAATCCAATTGCTGTCTTAATGCTTCTGGATGCATATAATCCTTCATAGAGCTTCCTGATTCCCCATGTGCCACTGGTGCATCTCCTTCCCTCTCTTTTACAATTTCATCTCCCTGTCAAAAATACAAAAAAAATTTGATATTTATGATTTCATATTAATTTCTTAAAGAGTTTATGTCATGTTTATTCGACAAATTTTATACTGATTATCGACTGTGTTATTATAGGGCTGTTACCGATCCGATTTCGAGCTGAGCCAATACCGGCTCGAAATCGGATTGATCACATTTCGATCGAATCGAGCAACCGATCTCGAGTCGAGTAAGCTCAACTCGATCCGACTCGAGATCAGCACAGTTTATAATATATATATTATATATATGTATTATAATATAAAATGTATTTTAATTCGAGCCGATTTCGAGCTTGATCGAGCCGAGCATACCCTGACTCAAAATCGGCTCGAAATTATTACCGAGTCGAACTTTTGGCTCATTAGTCAGCTCATTTAAATCGACTCGATTTCAATTCGATCTAAAATTGATTTAATTTTCGATCGATTTTCGATCTTCGATCCATATTAATACCCTTAACTGTGTAGCGCAATCCTTCACATTTATATATATATATATATATATATATATATATATAGAAATTTATGTGTGATTTTTACTGAAAAAAATGTAACTCCACACCTGTTCATTTGGGGGCGTGTCAAACTGTAAGCATTCATCAGAGTCCCACACGTGTGACAAAGCTGACACGTATTGATCTTGGGCTTCATCTTGGTTTGGGTCAGCCTTGCTAGAGCTAAAGGAAGCTCCACTGCTCCATTTCACACGTGTAAGCATAATTACTATTATTCTTCTTTCATTAAAATCCTATAACTTCTGCAATTAATATATATATATATATATTATATCTATTATTATTATAAAAATGTGAGTTAAGCATGAAAAAAAAAAATCTAATTTTTTTAAGCCACTCGATATTGTAAAAATGGGACGGACTAAGAACTGATCTATTGTATGAATCATGGATGGACATATCAGATCGGTCTTTGAACCCAGTTAAATTGATAAATATATTTTATTCGCTAAAAATAATATTTAATATTTATAATAATAAACTCATTTATTATATAATTCATTATTACTATTAAACTTCAAATATTACGAAGAAAAATTAATTTATCGGATCAGACTGCATACTGGTTCGCAGTTAAACTGGGCGGTCCAACCTAGTTTTTACAACAATGCAAGAAACAGTAGATAAATATTGAAAAAAAATCACCATATAATCTCTCCATTTTAACTAATTAATATTTATCAATTATAACTTAGTTTTCAATTTTTTCTTAATCTTCAATCTTAGGTCCTACAAAATTATAATTTAATACTCTTGTTTTTATTAGCTTCAACCACCAAAGTTCTTATTTGCTATAAAAATGATAATTTGATATAATTATATATGATAAAAATTGGATAAAAAATTAGGAATGCCCATGAGGTTAAAGCATATATACCATGTTGAAATATGCCTTCCATTATTAACCAAAATTATTTGGCAGCAACTCAGCAGAGCCTCCTGCTTTGCCATGGACCTATATATACATCATTCATGTCAAAAAAAAATATAAATAAATATATATATATATATATATATAGTGTGAAAATTATATATTTCGCTAAAATATTTTATCTTTAAGTATTTGATATTAAAATTTTGGGAGATTAACATCTGTCACCCTCAAAGTTTATTATTTTCATGCCCTTATCTAACATCAAAAGCGGAGTGCTGCCTGTAAATTTATCTTAAAATGAGGGAAGCTATTATTATTTAAATAATGAACTTTGATGGTGTTGTTTGAAAATAATAGATTTTTAAGGGTGATAGATATAAATTTTCTTAAAATTTTTATATTTATATTTACATATAGAACAGTGAAAGTTCATAAATATTATGTGTATGAATGTATATATTGAAATCATCGTAGCGATTCCTTTGCAATGTCATGAATGGAATAAAATCGTTCTACTCGGTGTTCGAATATGTTTTCATAGATCATACTACACTATGTATATATGGAGTAATTTCATCCAGGCACAGATAGATTTTTTATTCCACACAGATCCAAAAAAAATGAAAAATATGCTATTTGGGTCCCTCCAGCTGAATTTTTTTTCCATATGAGTGTTTTATGACTGATTCCGTCAAGTAGTTTGACTGCTAAGTTATTATTTAAAAAAAAATAAGGATTAAATACTTAACTGAATCTATTAGAAAGGCCAACATGAAAAACAGTTTGTGCTGGAGAGACCCAGATGATATTTTTACTTTTATGGACTTGCGTGGAATCTGAATTTTACCTGAGGGTCCCGAATAAAATTACTATATATATATATATATAAGTAATATTTCATCGTTATTACAAGTTTTACCTCGAACTAAGAACAAGCCTCTTAATTTGATGCTTCTTAATTAATTGTTGAAGTCCATCCAAAGCCACATTTCTTATTGTTACCAATGCCCTGACTTGTGCCTGAGGAAAGCAATAAATATAAGATTGTAGGGGTTATAAAATTAAGGGAAAAAAAAAGAATTTTTTTTTGGTCTTATAGTTTGATGCATATTGCAGTTTGGTCCAACATTTTCATCAAACTACAAAAGAGGTGTATGTATTTTGATGCATTTGTGCATTTTGGGTCTGTATGAAATGATCAACTTCTGTTAATTAACAGATAAGAGGAGAGAAGATTTTAGGATCAATATGTAATTAACATAGATTTGAAAGGGATCAAAATGTATAGAGGAAATTAATGATAGGTTCTCATAATTTATTTATAATTATACTTTAATACATTCTCGCTCGGTAACAAAGAGCCCAGGATAATTCTCATAACAACACAGCAGAAAAACGTATCAAAATCACAAGCACGAACAAGATTTAATGTAAATCTTAGAAAAAAAAAGAAGAAGAAATAAGAGAGCACCAAATTTACATGAAAAATCTCAAGTCTAGAGTTAAACCACTGCTTCATTAGAGAAAATTTTCACTATTCTTCAAACAGTCTCCAGAAGTAATACAAAGATATGACAATTCTGCCCTCTCAAATCCTAGAATAGCCTACAATGATTATATTTAATTAGAATTGAACGTGCATAAGGTATTTATGAGAAAATTTCATAATAAACGTTGAAACAAAAATAAAAACCTCGTAACAGAAATTGAGACAAAGGTGGAAATCTCTTAAAAGACATTTTTTGTTATGCCAACCTTTCCCAAATAATGTTATATACTTTACAGTTCTCAATCTTCATACTGTAAAAGATCTAAACTACACACTCCTATCATGTATCCCTATTTTGCTTTACAAGCCTCGTCTGGTGATTATTTGATTTAAATTTGTGTGCAGAGTTACTAAGTTTCTTCCTCTCTCTCCTCCCGATCCCCGGGCACGCGCGCCCCGGGTCCGATGGCCGCGCGACGTGTGCGACCCATCGGCGGCCGCGAGACCCGTTGTTGGCCGCGGCCTCATGCTTGTGCGGGGATCGGGTGGAGAGAGAGAGAGAGAGGCTACCTCTCTCTCTCTCCTCTTGATCCCCGTGCATGCGCAAGGCCGCGCGGCTATCGGCAGGTCTGCGGCCGCCGGCGTGCGCGGGGATCGGGAGATGAGAGAGAGGGGATGGGTATAATTGTAATTTAAAAAAAAATAATAGTAAAAAATAAAAAAACTCATTTTATAATTTATTAAAACTTAAGAACCTGATATTATAATTTTAAAAATATGAATATATACGTCATTAAGCTTTAAACTTAGGAACCTAGATATAATTTACCCATTTTATAATTGAGATTTTTTTTGAAAGTTATTTTTATAATTGAATTGGATAACACTTTTCAGCTTTGAGGAATGTGCATTTTATTTTGTTATCCTACTAATGAGATAGAAGTCAATATTTTTGCTTTCCTTTTTTTATATTATATGTCATCATCAAACATGTTGCATTTTCCACAGAATTTATAAATAAAAAAATGCTACAAGCATTTTTTTTTAACAATAATTAGTTACAATAATAAAAGTTTAATTAAGATTTATCCTACATAATTATAATTGGAGTAATATCGTGCTGTAAATTATTGTCTTTGACAGCGAGCTCTAATGCCCTGTTCTCTAACTTCTAATCGAAATATTAACAAAAGTCACGTGAGCTACAACGATATAGCAAATGGGAAGGAATAAAGACGATAGAGAGAAATATAAAAAGAAAGATTGCTCCTCTCTCCTATGTCTCCAAATGTATAGTATCTAATTTAGCAATAACAAAGAAAATAGCACGCTAATCGTAACTCTAGCCCCAATTCTTCCATCCAATTTCCCAAACACGATCAGCCACCGCCACGCCACGCAAAACCCTAACTCAGACCAGAAATTGTTGGATGCCAAAGATAATAGCGCTAACCAGGATGCAGCTAGAAAAGCTATGTTAGGCAGTCAAAGGAGTGGCTCTAAAAGCTTCGCTGGCATGACCCTGACAATTTATAGATTATTACCGAAGGCATCGATGAACAAAATCCGTACGGTGATCTGAACTCCTCGGCATCATTGTTAGTCAAGTTGCCAATATTAGTACCGGCACAAATCACAAAGATTCAAATATTGGCGACAAGAAAGAAGAAAGATGGGACAGAAAGAGAGAAAAAAAGCATAAGAAAATATAAATCGGTAATTATCTTGAAAAGTACAAAAAAAAATGTTTTTTTAAAAAAAATTTAACACGTTATAACTAACATAAACAATTGATCTTACGGACCAAATTGAGAAACCTAATCAATCTCAAATTCCAAACAGATTTTTTTTTTTTTTATAGGACCAAAGAGATAATTTTTAAATTCATAGACCCAAGGTCATATTATATGCCATGATCTCAGGGAGTTGAGCATAATTTACCCTTTTAATGAACTTTTATCTTGAATTATTATATTTCTTTTTTAGTGCTTAACTAATTTAAAAGTTATAACTAAGTCCAAAATTTGAAGTATTTCAAAGTTTGAAATTGAGTTTCACGTTAGATTCAATGACAGCAAAGATTAGCACCAAAAACAGATGAATTGAATAGAAGAAGAAGAAGATTAGTCAAGCTCTCAATTTACCTTCCTCTGTTCGCAGAAATTTATGTACGATAACATCAGCTCCTTCATCTTCTCCTTCTCGTCCTTCCTCTGTTTTCTGACAACCTCAGTCGACGCCATGGAAGCAAAAATCTTCGTCCCCACTTCAGAATAAAAAGAGAGAGTAAGTTCATACAGAAAGAAGAAGAAGAAGAATCAAAACCCCTTTGAAATAAGAAACAGAGACCCCCATCTTACACAGGGGGATCCACTTTGAAGGGACATGGACATGAAGAAGAACTATTGAAGCTCCAGGGAAGCTCTTTAGAACCCACAGAAGATTCAGCTTCTGCTTCTCCAGATCAGTCCCCACCGCAACGTAGATCACCTGCCCCTCATTGGGGCTGAGAACATGCCCCCCCATCAGTTGACTTTCTCAATTTCAGCTCCTACACAGAGAAGAACAAGCAGGGGGAGAAGAACAACAGAGAGGTGCTTTCATAGCGGAGGAGACAGAAAGGGCATGGGATCTTCTTCTTCTTCTTCTTCTTCTTCTTCTTCTTCTTCTTCTTCTGATGATGATCTTTTCACCTTTTGGGATCTTTTTCCATGCCTTTACGATGATTATAAGTGAATCTTGAACTCCCAAAAGGAGAACAAAAGCACGCCTAGCCCCAATTGCTGAAAACAGAGCTCCTCTGCTTTTAAGAATTTTTTTTCTAGCAGCACCCTTGCAATCTACAATTTTATGCAATGACCCTAAACAAAGGTGGAATCTGCAATATTAACATTTTTTCTGAAATTAAAATAAGAATCTCTCTCTGGTAGACTTCATCGTGCTGCCAGCTTCTGGATTTTGTTGACTCAGTCGCTCGAACCTCCCCCCTAACCCCCCCCCCCCTCTCTTTCACGACTCACATGCTTCTAAGTCGCATTCAATAAATTCAAATAAAATTACCGAATTTTACGAACGTCCACTTCAGCGTATGGTGGTAGATAAAAACCAAATGTAAGTCCATTCGTGCACGCGACTCACTATTTTGTAAGTTGTATTTACTATACGACTTATACTTCTAACCTTTGGACGGTAAGTCCAGTCGTGCACTGCTTATTGTTTTGCGTTTGTGTGCATCATATGACTTACACTTTTAAGCTTCTGTAAGTCGTGTAGTGCATGTCGATGCAAAAGATATGCCAAAACAGAATGAAATGAGATAATAATTTTTACGTGAAAACCCGAGTGTCTGGGGAAAAACCACGACGCCGTCTAGGCGATTTAAATCCAGTAATCGAATCCCTTCTCTTAGTAAGCCTGATCTCTAAATGGAGACCGAATGAGTACAAGAGAGAGATAGAGAGAGAGGAGCAGCTCAGCCGGAGAGAGATAGAGAGAGAGAATGTCCTAGAGCTTCTCCTCCTCCCCCTTATTTGTAACTTGGAGAGGAGGGAATATAATAGGTTTAGTCTGTCATATCTGACACTTATTTCTACAAAGGACAATTAGGGAGTGGGCTCCAATGCTGTCTTAAATGCTGAGTTGACATCATATTACGGAGAGTATGATCTAGTGATATCTCTTTGAGCTGCTGTTCGACTTGAGCTACTCTACTTGAGCTGCTGTTCAACTTGAGCTGCTCGACTTGAGCTGCTGTTCGACTTGGGCTGTTAGAGAAAGTTCTAACAGTGCACATAGCTTGTTATTCTGGAAGTCATTTGCACTATATGACTTACATATGTTTTTGCCTGGTCATTTCATATGCTGATACGGATGTACAGAATGCACCAAATTACGATATTTTGCATACAATTCTACTTGAATTTATAATATCACTTTTTTGTTATTAGCGTTTAAATGGTGACATTTTAAAATTAGACTGCTACGAGAATTTGACTCAAATCTACTCCAAATTATTTTGATCAAGTTATTCACTTAAATTTTGCATAGAGTTCGAGTTAATAAATAACAACATAAGGTCAAGTCAATAACACTTTTAATTAATTAATTATAATTTCTATATTACATTTCTTTATTTGACCATACCCACTTGACACTTTTAACGTATTTAAAATTTATTGTTATATCTCTTTCACGCAGGTAAAAAACATTATATGACACATTTTAGTGAAGTTGTCTTTGCTAAATTTAGCTTCTTGTGACATTATATTAATTAACAAGAATCCCTTAAAATAAATAAAAGATTTTTTTTGTAAATAATTTAATGGGGTAATTCCAGTTAGGCTCCTGAGGTTTACTTAACTTGCCATGCAGGTCCACAATTTTGAAAACATGCCAGACAGGTCTCCAAAACTTACTGTATAGATCATTGCAGTTCTTATGCGACGATATCCATTAAACGCTATTAAAATTACAAAATACTCTTTTTTATTCTTCCATATTTCCGGCTGCCTGCCGCACCGGTGTCCGCGCGTAGGCGTCCACGCACAGGCGGTCGGCAGAGCACTGCACCAGCGTCCATGCGGCCCCACACGCAGGAGTGCGCAGGGTCGTGCGGTGTGATGACCTACGCGCAGACGCCAGCGTGCGCGGCCCTCGAGCAGGCTCCATGAGCAGCCCGCGCGCAGGGCGCCGACGAGCAGGGCTGCGCACTGTGGCGACACGTGGGCACTGGCGTGGGCAGGGACGCCGGCGCGCGGGTCGCCACAGCATCGTCGGCCGCGCGCTGACGCCGGCGCTCACGGGCGTTGGTGCGCTGCGGTGACCCGCGCGCGAACGTTGGCTGGTTGGCCCACTGCGAGGATCAGGGGCACAATTGTAATTTTACATTAAAAACATTTTATGATTTCTTAATTAAATTTTTTATTTAACGAAATTTTTAACGGAAACTATTTAATTGGACTTTATTGGAAGTTTTTTGTAAATACTAAGGACCACAGTGACCTATACAGTAAGTTTTGGGGACATGTCTGACATATTTTCAAAATTATGGACCTCCGTGGCAAGTCGAGTAAACCTTAGGGGGCCTAAGTGGAATTATCCCTAATTTAATTGATTATTTAATTTGAGATCTTGGTTCCAATATTATAAAAATCAAACCGGTAATCGAACCGGAACAACAATTGGTTCATGGTCGGACCAATCTGACCGGCCAGACCAGTCTAACCAACCAGTCCAATTACTGATATTAATATAACAAAATAATATAATTATACACTTAATATTAAAAATATATAATATATATAATATAAAATATTTATTACATAAATAAATTAAATAATTAATATCTAATATGATCAATAAAAATTAATTAACATATATTTAGCATTACTAATAAAAATTGATGAATAAAATTAATTAATATAAATTCATATTAAAAAAAAAATTGTTACCCATAAAAGTTTTTGTTTTCATAAACATAAATTTTTATTTAAAAAACTTATTAACTTACTTAAAAATATTAACCAAAAATAAAATATAAAATTTTCATTTGAACTGGCATTTAACTAGTCCAATCAGTGCACTCGATTTGACCAGTTCAATCCAGTCTAAATCGATTCAATCTTGTTTAAACCGGTTCAATCCTTCTTCGGTTTCAACATAAATTCGGACCAGACTGGAGACCGGTTCATTGTCTGACCGGCCAAGCCAGCTGGTCCAGTCCCGTTTTTACAAAATTGATTTAAATTCTTGAACTATAATAATTCGAAAAAAATTAAATATAAAATTAAAAAATTATCAATGAAGTTTGAATAATAATCAAATGAGTAGTATCAAGGTAGCTTCCAGCCTTCATGCATGGAAGGAAATGTCAATTGCTTGGAAGAAGCCTAAGAAGCATATTCTTGTGGATTAATGCCAAGATACTTCTTATTCCTCAAAAAATATTGATTATTTTGATGAGAATGACTCGCAATAAATGCGCATGGGATGCACACAAATTACTCGCGAAATCGGTATTAGTCGACGACAAATATCTCTTTTTATGTATCAAGAACGCGAAGGCCTATATCTTGAAGACATTTAACTCAATCTCGATATTTTCGCAGTAAGCAGGAAGGTAACTCGATGGCAGGCACACAACCTAGAAAAGTATGTTTAATGTAATGAATAGCTCTAACTCCGGCTCTTTTCTATCGACGGCTTTGTTTAGATATTGTAATATTGATTTATTCTGATTTGATCAAACTTTTTTTTCTCTAACATTCAATAATTTGTAGATTTTTCATATCCCAAATTAACATTAATTAAAGTAAACGTATGATCAACAGATGACTTCTAAAAAAAATCCACTAGTCGTGTAATAATGCCTCAGATGCATGTAAAAGTACTGTATATTTTGGCCTTAGAGAACTATATGATTTGAAGACTATTTAAAAAGTCACTCATTTTAGAACCATTCTAGCTCGAGCTTACACTTAATTATAAAGTTCTCGCAGTCTTGCTCCCAAAAAATACATTTACATTTAAGATCGTGTTTTTACGTATATACGTTAGAAACTCTCTTCTTTTTCTAATGTGAAATGATCCATTTTTGTGCCTCTGTCTAACCTAAAAGCATACGAGGAGTCTTTTCTTTTTGTCATCTTAGAAGCCTATCACGAGTTTTTTTTTACTTCACGTTGTTTCGAATCGAGTAACTACATGCTACTTAGGCCTGTAAATGGGTCGGATCTTGATCCGATCCGATCCGTAATCCGAACCGATTACCTTATATAACGGAATAAATTTTTGACCCGCACGATTATTCCGAAAAACCGACCCGCTCCGTTTAAGTATTGTCGGGTCGGATCCGAGTCGATGTTGATCCGATCCGAAAAAAATCCGATCCGGAATTTATAAGTATGAAATTATTTTACGTATTTATATATTTATTATTTAATTGCATATGTTAATTGTTGTTTTATTTTATGAAGGTTTTGAATGTGACTGAGACTTATAATTATTAAAGAGGCTATTGCAAATTATTTTAAGTACAGTAACCAGGAAGTGCTTGCATTGTGAAATGAGATAAATAGCTATAAATATTTTTTACCGTTAAGATAAAATGTTAAATGCTAACTTTAATAATATTTATTTTACTCTTTATTTTTTGTGTAATATTTTCATTCAACTGTTGGTTATATGTTTTATAATATTGTAACATAATGTTGATGTCAGTGATATGATATTTAAATATTTATATATTATTCTTATATTTTCTACTATAATAGATTTATATTGTAAATTTTAGTTATCAAAATTTTATTTAAAAATATAAGAATATATATACAACTAATAGTTGTAGTCATTGAAAAAAATAGTATTAAATTATGTAAAAAAAGTTTCGGATCGACCCGAAATCCGATCCGAAAATCCAAACCGTGGCGGGTCATGGAACGGATCTGGGTTGACCTTGATCCGATCCGATTTTTAATCCGATCCGGATATATTGGAATTGGATCCGGGTCGGGGTCAACCCGATCCGGATCCGATCCGTTGACAGGCCTAAATTGCTACTCCTCTCGCCCTCTTCGCGATTCTCGGGTGACGGATTTCTTACAAATTAACTATGCTTTCAATCAATCAATTAATTTGAATATAAAATAAGATTTTCAGGGACCAATTTATTACCTTAAATTTAGCTATGCACTAAATTTTAATGCAGCATGATTGGGTTGGGATCTGAGGCATTCTGTTTATTTTCCTGCTGTTATACAATGTATTTTATATTGATATTTTAAGTTTACTAGAGAGATTACATTAAAAAAAAAAATTGCTAGTGAGATATGATATTAATGACATAAATTTATATTTTTGAAATTATAACATCAAAATTTTTAAAATCAGTTAATATTCTCGATAATTTAAATATTTTATGTAGAGCTATTATAGATTTTTTGGCTTCGATGTGATCTTAATTTGTTCATTTATGAAGGTGTATGTTTCGTGTTCCAATGAATGATTGAATGAGTTGCTATTAATTTAGAAATTTGAAGATTGAAAAAACATCGAAATTTTAGTGCTTTTGCTATAGTAAAACTCGAAATAATTCATTTTGATGTGATCATCAGTATTATTTTAGTACTATTATCATATTTAATATAACTTTGAGTTGGTGTGCCACTGTTGAAAGAAAATATTGAGTTTAATCTGTAAATAATATAATAAATAAATTAGCTGCATATTTCTCATTAGTTTACGCATTTGGAACGGATGATCGATACCAAGGATCTTAAGACTTCGTTTGGTTTTTGCTCGAAGATAACCAAATTATTATTTTATTAATATTTTAAATTTAATAACTTTATTTCACATCTTATAATACAAATTTTAATATTAAAAATTAATATTATTTTTTATCTTATACGCCTTATAATATTAAAATAACTTTAATTTTCATCAAATTCATAAAAAAATATTTTTCCATTCTTGCCTAAAAAACGAGTTTGCTGTCTCATGAATGAATATTTACATCTTTCGCCGCTAATAGTTAATGAAAGACGTAATCAACATCCTTCAAAAATGACAAACGTATATATTCAAAGATGTAAATATCAGATGTTAAGTATTCGTCCTTAGAGGCAAATGAATAATACGATTATATTTGAGGACGAAATATGTAATATTTTCATCGATCTTCTTTTGGAACAGAAAAAGACCCATAATTAATTGCCCCATGGATGCTTCAATGAAGCAAATTTAAGGAACTTTCCCATTGGGTTGTGTATAATAAATCAAAATGAAGCTCACCACCATCTTCTTAAGTCCACATCCCATGCCTTTGAAATCAAGCCCTCAACATGCCCTACAAAATTCGAAAAAAGAAAATTTTTTATATACGTATAACTATTGGTATGATAACGTGTATTTATGTACATATATAATTTATAAATATTGAGTTATTTCAATTACAAAGTGATTTCATAAACAACATCAATAATAAAACGATCATTCACGCATTTATTCTTCAGACTCCGTGAGCAGCAACAGCTTAATACTCTACTTCTACACTGGAGCGAGCTACTATTGATTATTTTTTACTGTGTCGTATCACTAAGTTATCACCAACAAACATATAATAACTAAAAGTTAATCTTCTACTATCTATTAATTCTGCTCGATCAGTATCGATATAATATTCTACTTTTAACTGATCATTCGAAAAAAACAAAATATATATGTACAGACACCCTTTTTGATATTACAGAATCAGAGTTATACGATTTTTATGTTTACTTACTATACCCATATCATATGCTATGCTAAGCTTGTTGTGAAATAGATAAAGAAGTCTCTCAGTTATTATCGGATATATTCTTTTGTTAATAAGTTTATCGATTTTTTTGTGGTTCTGCTCGAATGAAAAAGATGTTGATGGTTCACAGCTCAACAGATACGTATTAGACAATAAATTCGACACATATTTTTTTTTCGACAAAAATGAATTAAAAGTTATAAAATTGAAATATGTGTATTTAAATTTTTTCTAAAATAATATGCAGGAAAATGCAGCTTTTAAAATTAGGTAACGTCTTAGTCAAATGTTGGGACAATTTTTGGTGGCCCCCACAACCTCGAGGCGTACGACTCGTGGTCCCAGTTCCTGGTCAGAACGTCGGCTGCGCAAGTTGAGTGGGCCCCAACGACTTAGTGCACAACCGCCCGCCCAGCGTTGACGCGTGGCTTGTAGGGCCCACACAATTATTCTGTCTGTTACCTTTCAGTTAAAACTATCCAAAAAAAAAAAAAAAAACTTCCCGGATTAAAAGAATTAAAAAAAATTAATTACTGATCATATTATAATAATTAAGGCTCCAAAATTTTACTTCATTAATTAAAAATTATAAATTTTTACAAATGGATAGTTTCCACGCCAAATTAAAAAAGCAAATTAGACATTTTCTTTTTACTAAATCCGATATATTACGAGATTATATTTGAATTTAATTATTGTGATATTAATTTAATTTTATAAATTATTATTATATTATTTAAATTATTTTAAATAAAAAACTAAACTAATTTGAAAGTAGAATTACTCTCAAGTAATTTTGGATCATGTATATTGAATATTTTTTCAATATTTTGAATAATATGTTATGTTATTATTAAAGGGAAATTTACATACAGAACATTGAATTCATCTCAAATTACATATTTCACCATCTTTTAGTAAATATTACACATATCACATTCTTTTACACTCTGCTTATGGGTTTTATATTTCTATTGTAATAATAGAAATATAAAAAGAGTGTGATATGTGTAATATTTACTAAAAGATGATGAAATGCGTAATTTATGATAAATTCAGTATTCTGTATGTAAATTCTCCTATTATTAAATATGATTTCATCATAAATTATACTATATTGTATCTTTTTTCTTATTTCTTAATTCCAAAAGTTTAGAATAAAATACTAGTTTTTTGCTATTTATTTATAATTATAGTTAGCTATTTTTTTAATTTTTTTTAAATTTATATTCTCATAAATTAAATTAGAAATCTAAATGTAAAGAAAAATAGATAACGCGACAGAAACATTTATGGTTGGATAACTGATAGATTGCTATAGCTGATTTATAATTATAATTATAATTTATTATTTTAAAGAACTTTTTATTTTGGAATCTAAAATTTAAAATAAAAATCTAATAAATCTTTAATAATTTTAAAATATAAAATTCATGTCATGTCCGTGGCCGAAGAGGCCGGGGAGTGATCGTCGGGTGATGTCCTAAGAGAAAGGAATCACTGAGACAAAGTGCGGCTCCTGGTAGGCTTTTAGGCTAAATAATAAGTGGTGAGAGAAGCACAGAAATGAATCGTCCCACATTAGAAAGGGAAGGAGATCCTGAGCTGTATAAGTAGATAATTTGAATTCAAATAGTAAAAGTATTTTTTGAGGTAAAATTGTGAAGCTAATGATAAAAAATTCTGTGATTTGCCTTTAAAATATATTTAGGTTAGGAATTTTACCAACTCTTTTGAGTCCCCTGAGCGGGTCTTCTGCGAGCCAATAACATATGGTTATATTGAAAAATTACATTTTAGTGTCTGTAGTTCGAGTTAATTAACAAATTAGTCCCAATTTGAGCATATTCATGATAAAATAATTAAAATCAATGATAAATAATTAAAATCAATGATAAATAATTAAAATAATATATATATATGCATTGGCATATATTTTTATTTTTATTCGTTTGCTTATTTTTAGCAGGTTAGAAATTATATTCGATTTTTCTTGACTTATTTTGTTCCCTTAAATCATCAAGTAGGTTCATGTGACTATGATTCACATTTCATTTAATATTTTTCATCTAATAGCATTGTTTAAATTATTATTTTTATTTACTCCAAACAACACAATTTTTTTCGCCCATTTAAAAATATATAATTTGAACGTAAGACCCGTGGTACTCAGATAAACTTTTTTTGACTGAATTAGGAAGAACACATCGCTCGAGTTAATGAAAAAAATAAAAAAAATGTTAAAATTAACCTTTGTATTTTAAAATTATGCCTAGGTATTACTGAGATCTAGGTACCAAAGAAGAGCTAGGTCTACAGAAAATAATAAAAGAGTCTTCAGATTTGAAGCGAGAAACTAAACCACTCTTTATACTCGTATGCTTGCCTTGCTTATGACAGTGGTGAGAAAGTTTTCGCATTAAAATACTGTAATGTGTAATTTATTATATCTTTAAGTCGTGTAAAATGCTAGTAAGTAATTTCCTCAAATTCTTCGACGAGTGTCAACTTCGATGCAGTCATCTCGAGGTTTTGTCTCTCCAAATCCCAATAAGAATTGACAGAAGAAAAGACACCTGTAGAAATACGCATTGATCCCTTTTACTCGCAAAAAAAAAAAGATCCTAAAAGAATATATTCACCGACTGATTTAAAATTCGTTATTTCTAATATTTTTCATATAAAACTTTCTTTATCCCCATCGGTTCATTAAAATCACAAGTTTTCTCATAGGAGAATTATCCTACGTTGGATGATCAACAATAAGTTGAGATTTTGATATACATATACTAGCTCTCATTCATTAGTCTAAAACTCTGAGTTAGAAGGTATATAAACTCGTATATTTATCTCAACTTAGTTCCTAAAAACATATAAGTATTGGCTCTTATCCATCACACGTGCATTACCCGCAAATTAGTTTCTCATGATTGTTTCAAAAAAAAGTGGTATCAGAGTAGTTTCTCCGCGGGTTTCTCCTAAATTTAACACGGTCAAGCTAAAAGCTACAAGAGCCGGCGACTCTAATTGTGACAACAGGTGGTTGAGTGGCCTGGCATATTAGAGGGAGAGTGGATCTAATATGGAAGAATCGATTCTCAGATAAGAAATTTGTTAGGTGTGCGTGAAAATCGTCTTAGATGGAATGATCAATAACAAGTTGACTCACAGGTTGCCCCAAACTTTGTGGTTTGACATGAACTCAACTTGTTACAGAGATACTGGCCTTTCCCAACACATTTTTAGAAGCTCTTTTGGATTATTTATTTATTAATTCATGTTCTATGAAAAGGATGATGAGAAAAATAAATAAATAATTACAACAATTAACAAAAGAACCATTGAATGGGCTGCAAAAGGAGGAAAAAAATAGCCTTACATTAATGCTTCTACTTCCATTCTTCAATAGCACAGCGAAGGGCACGATTAGGAATGAGCACCTGATGAGCAAACCTCAGGTTTGTCATTGGAGATGTGTTGTGGCCGCTGTCAAACCATCTTCTTATTGCTTCTGCTTCATAACTGAAGCCATCAGCTGCAATCTGTGGATCCTTCATCAGTTCCTGCAATTTTTTAACAAAAATTATACACTAATGCAAGGTGTTTTACCATAAATATTTCATAATCAGGGGAAATGAACACTTTGCATTGAATTCACTAAGGCTCCACTAGCATAATATGTTAAAGATCTGATATTATATCTTAAGAATGATGAAAGCTTATTTAGAATTAATAGAAGTTATGGCTCAGGTCAGAACTTGGTAACAATGAAGTTTTTTTTCCTTTTGTTTCTCATATTTGAATTACACGAAAGGATAGAATGAGAAATGAGTATATCCGAAAGAAAGTTGGTGTTGCACCAATTGAGGATAAACTTAGAGAAAGTCGGCTTCGATGGTTTGGACATCTAAATCGTAGGCCAATTGAAGCTCCAGTTAGAAAAATTGAGTTATTGGATTTTGCCCATGTACAAAGAGGAAGAGGGAGACCAAAGAAGACATGACAAGAAACTATAAGGAGTGATCTTAATACTTAAACTTAGATAAGAATTTAGTAACTGATAGAGCGCAATGGAAACAAAGGATTCATGTAGCCGACCCCACCTAGTGGGATTAAGGCTTGGTTGTTGTTGTTGTTGTTTCTCATATTTGAATGGGGGTGAAAGAGCTCTTACCTTAGAGATTGGACAGATGAAGTAAGAAGGAACAAACATGCCCTGAGAAACCGAACCAGATGACGAGCCACAATCATTCATGTTTGCCATCGGCATTAGCACCCTCCAAGCATCTCGGGCAAGGTCAGGCCTGTTCTTCCTACTTGTTTCACAGCATCTTAATGCCAGTTCCACGACCTGTTTCGCCTTGTCATAAGGCCAGTTCCCGGCAGAGCTATCCAGCATTAAGCTCAATTGCTCCTCATGAACAGCATCCTTGACCTTGTTGATGATCCCCATTGCTGGCATTCCGGTCAGAAGATGCAAAAGAATGATCCCAAAAGAATAAACATCAGAATGAAGCGTGATATCACCAGATGACACGAATTCTGGGTCCATGTACGGTAATGTGCCTTTCGGAATGGTGTGCCAGAAGGGGGTTTCTGTAACATTGGATCGGCCTAGAAGCCTACTGATGCCAAAGTCGCCAAGCTTGCTGACGAAATTTGCATCAAGTAGGATATTTGCAGGCTTCAGATCCCCGTGAACAATACCATGGGGCTTGCTGGAGTGAAGGAAGATAAGAGCAGAGCAAATCTCCGCCGCGATTCGCATTCGAACATGCCAGGGGAGGGGAGGAGTGTTACCCTTGCAAGCGAGGCGATCGTCAAGAGATCTTCGAGGAAGATATTCATAGATGAGAGCCCAAGCTTCAGGGCATGTCCCTATGAGGGTAACAAGGTGTGGATGCCTCACCATACTGAGAACTTCCATCTGCAAGAAAACTAACGTACTTTTTAGTTATGTAATCCTAAACCCTTGCCAATCCCTAACCATAAAACAATAAAGTTAACATAAACAATTCATTTGGTAACGTTGAACTTGTTGTGCAGAATACCTCCTGATGAAATTCTTCTTGTCCCTGCATGCCTTGGGAGTTCAACATTTTTATTGCCACCATTGTGTGCCGAAGGAATCCCTTAAATACACTTCCGTACCCACCTTCGCCAATCTTAAGTGAATCATCGAAATTGCCTGTCGCCTCCGCGAGCTCCGAGTAGGTGAACACGGAAAAGCTTAGATTCTTCGCTCTATTGGAAGCCTCCCCCTTCTTCTGGAGTAAAACTTCAGCTTCTTGGAGTGCAATGTCTCTCTCCTGCTTCAATCTGTCACACTCAGTCCTAAGTGACTGCAGCTTATTCAAGGCTTTCAATAGCTTCTCCTCGAATTCTTTGACCACGTGTTCGGTATCAGTAATTTGTGCCATAAGGTGTGATTCACGATCCCGCGCCTTTTGGAGTTCTTGCACGTATTCATCCCGTTCCTTCTTAACCTTTTCGGTATCCTTCCTTTCAAAATCGAGCACTTCATCTACTTCCTGCTTCTTTTTTAGTACTGCCTTATATTGGTACTCAACTTGTTTGGCCTGTAAAGTTCATCATATGCCAGTTAATTAATGTATATGAAGCAAGGTATGCCACACTTTTAGCCTTTTTGTTATGACTTACTTTCCGTAGAGCATCAAATGCAGCACTTTCAGCTTTTTGACGCTTACAAGTTTCCTTGTAACTTTCAAGTTTTAACTTCTCTGACTCTAGATGGACCTCCTGCAATCGTTCATACACATCACTAGTCAAATCGTAGGCTTCCTGCAAAATATGTAAGTTTTCATTTATACAATGGAGACATCAAGCAGAGGAGGAATCAGCAGCAGGTAGTCAAACCCATATCCAGGAATCACATACAAGTTTTTTCATGTATTGCCTCTTACCTAAATCTATTAGTTTCACAGCTACTAACAACAGTTATTTGCTTAGAATGAAGATTTTCTATTCTATTCATTCTGACGACATCAAGATAAAAGTTGAAGCATTTAGATTTCCGTTTGAAAGAATGGGATTTTGTGGCTAAGTAAGCTATGGTTGTATATTTTGTGGGATGTGAGTTAAAAATGTTTTTTTTTTATATTTAAGATCTTATAAGATGTGAAATAAAATTAACTTTTATAGTTAAAAATTGTGTTTGATGCGATAGAAGGATCCCTAAATTACTCTTACATCCCTTCACTCACCAGCTCAGGGGGAGGCGATGAAAATTGTAGATCCTCCTCGCTTAACAAATGGGGCAGCCTTCTAGAACCCGAACCACTTTCTTCATCATCATGCCTTGCTGATGAGCTGCTGCTACTACAAACTCCGGAGTTTGGTGAAAATATGTAACTTGAGTTCCCAGAAGATTGCAATCTCTTTAAACAACCTTCGCATGTATTTGTAACACTGGCAATCCCCTCGGCTAAGATCTTGCTTTGGGTTGCTGTTAGTTTGCCGGGGCTTGGAAATGTGAGCCCCAGCACAGATGCCTTCTTATGCGAAATCATTTTTTCAGAAGTTGATCTCGGAATAGGAACTATAACCCAGTTAGGCTTTTCAGTCTGGCCCTGTGGTAAAGACATTGATCTCAGTTGTCCTGATTGGCTGGATCTTGAGCTTGAGCTGAATGAGGGTGATTCAGGTGTTACTGTTCTATCAATTGCACC
This sequence comes from Apostasia shenzhenica, assembly GCA_002786265.1. Taxonomy (NCBI): domain Eukaryota; kingdom Viridiplantae; phylum Streptophyta; class Magnoliopsida; order Asparagales; family Orchidaceae; genus Apostasia; species Apostasia shenzhenica. Next base: position 11,142,699 of record KZ451950.1, read on the forward strand.
ATCCCTGTATAAAATAGACAGGCAAAGACTTTGAAATGATCAAAGTTTTGCTAGAATATGCAAATACGAAGCAACATGAATTACATTAATGATGGACAAAAGTCAGGTATTAAATCAGTAGGGAGTTCTTACATCAGGAAGAACATTATTCAAGTCAATGAGATCATAACTCAAAAGAGAATCAATTTAGAAAATCAACGAAGTTACCTAGTGCAGATGAGGTGCCCCTTGCAAACAAACCAGATCTTGCATGACAAATGAGCTTTTTGCTGGACAGCGATTGCAGTCTTGGACTTTGGTGATGTCATTTTCCTGTATCAAGCACACACACATACGCACTCTTAGCGCATCATACAGCTGTCTATTGCGAAATCGCTGAATTATGTGCACTGTAATTCAAATGAAATGTCAAAAGCATGTGTTTTCATCGTACTTTGAGTAACACCTATCTGCAGCAGCTCCCATAACAAGTTTGGCAATGCCAAGTCGAGCAACAAGCTCTACAATCCCATTGCTGACATCATTCATCTCGAAAACTAGCTTCTCAGCATGAAACTATGCACAAGAGAGGTATGAGAATACCAATCAGAAAAATAACGTATCTCTCCATGTAAATGTATTTTCCATCATTTGCTTTCTCTAAGAAACATACAAATAAAATAAATGTTGCAGAAATGAGGATGTTAAGGTGGATGTGTGGATATACACAAAAGGATAGAATGAGAAATGAGTATATTCAAAAGAAAGTTGGTGTTGCACTAATTGAGGATAAACTTAGAGAAAGTCGGCTTCGATGGTTTGGATATCTAAATCGTAGGCCAATTGAAGCTCCAGTTAGAAAAATTGAGTTACTGAATTTTGCCCATGTACAAAGAGGAAGAGAGAGACCAAAGAAGACATATCAAGAAACTATAAGGAGTGATCTTAGTTACTTAAACTTAGATAAGAATTTGGTAACTGATAGAGCGCAATGGAAACGAAGGATCCATGTAGCCGACCCCACCTAGTGGGATTAAAGCTTGGTTGTTGTTGTTGTTGTTGTTGCTTTCTCTAAGGATCTTTGGTTTGGATCCCCTAATACCAAAATCTACCATATCGAATTTGATACATGACATGAAAATGGAATGGTTTGTGATGTCTGAAACTATTTATTCAATAGTGTTTCTCTAGATCATAACTAATGTAGTGCACGCACAATATAACTATAAATAGCAAAAGAAGTTATCAACAAGCTTGATTGATAACACCACTTTGTATTCACTAGGACAGAAATAAAGCATTGGGTTGAGCTCTTCTTTGACATCAAGGTATATTAGTTATGAATGGTCATCGACTGCCGGAGAAAGGGTAGAAGGATGGGATCAACTTACTGTGGGACAGACAACATATTACAGATCCATGATCATTATGCTTCAATCAGAATAGCAAATACAACAAAGAAGAAATACAATTAAAATGAAGTAATGAACCTTTGACTTTGAGCATATATCCAAGTATTCATCCAAAATTGTTTCCACCTTCATCCTCTCCTGCTGCCTGTAAGATCTGACCCGATGTTCCTCAAGCTGCCTCACGGGAACCATAGCCCCCACTTGAATCACAGCCAAGAGAACAAAAAAAAATTCAAAATAACTCAGAAACAAGAATTGAAAAGCCAAAAACTCCCTTCATTTTTCAAAACCCATAGAAAAAATACAGAAAAAGTAGAACAAAAGTGGTAAAGTTTTGAAAATCAATCAAGAAAAAGGGGGTTTTCGTCCGCTTCTTGGTGGACTAATTAAAAAAAAAAATCCACCAAACCAACAGAAAAGGATCTTCGAACTTCTTCCTAATTGATAGATTTGCTTGCAAAATCCGTGAAAGGAAGAACAAGTTCTTCGTTTCTGTAAAGCCTCAGCAAGCAGAAGGCCCCGATAATGGTGGAAAGTGCAAGAGAGAGACATACTCATGGGTATGAGCTGGGGTGGACGGTGGATGTGAAGGATGACGAGCTTTTCGTCGGCCGAGATATTCTTGAGCACCCACTGCAGCGTCTCCTTTCCCTCCTTGACCTCCAAGGGCAGCGCCACGTAGACCTTCTCCTCCTCTTCCTCCCCCACCGCCCTGCTCTCCGGCAGCTCCTCCACTATCTCCGGCCATCTGGTCGCCGTAGCAGGTACACTTTCCGGCACCCGCCGTCCGAGCGGATTCGGAGTCGACGACCCCGCCATTACATTCTCTCTCTCTCTCTCTTCCTCCCTCCCTCCCTCCCCGCCTCGCCCCACCCCAATCTTAGCTTCGCCGACGTGCAGACGTGCTTTTAATGGAGATGATTTTCTTCGGAAATTTACACATATCATCATAAAATCGGGCTTTTTAGGCGTTTCATTACCAAAATTAAATATTTATAAGTATTATTTTTTCATAATAATAAATATAAATATTTAATTTTAAGAATAAAATAAATAAAAATTTTAATTTTTAGGATTTATTTGATTTTAACTATTAAATTTAATTTTATTTTACCTCCAATATAAATATAAATATTAAAATTAATTTTATTTTAAATATTACATATTTTTTAATATTAAACTAATTTTTTTTTATTAAATTTATAAAATAAAATATATATCAAACTGAATCTTAAGATGATATATGTAAATTGTTTTTTAAAATGAATTTAATATAATATTTTGGAAGAATTTAAAAACATTTGTTGAATTGAGCAGTCAAAGTTCTTGGTTGACTGTTTGTAGGGCTTATAAATCTCAAATTTTTTAAAATTGAAATAGATTTGACTTGTATAACTAAAATTTATTTAATTTTAAGTTAATTACCTAAAATCAAATTTAGTTTTGGAGCTGATTTAAATATTAGTTTAAAACCATCTAGAGTTTATATTTTTAATTAATCATTATTTTTTTTAATTCAATGTTATTGTATTAAAAAATAATGATAAAAAATCAAGCAATATCATTTATTATTTTAGAGTAATAATTTCATAATTTTTTTTAATACACATATGTCTCCAAATCAAATAAATAAATTTTTTCAATAATATAATGTTATTAAAATATAGTTTTTTAGAAAAATTTATTTATATTATTTATGTATTTATATATTAATTTATATTTAAATATTTTTAATTACTGTTATAACTCTAACATATTCGTCTCTTTATATCTTAATTCATGTTAGTAATTTTTAATACATAAATATATATATTTTTGATTTATTGAAATAATAATTTAATTATCAAAATTAACAGTATCACCAAAAAAGACTCACGTGAAAATTTTTTAGTGATAGAGAACCATATAATATATTTTTATTTTTATGTACCTAAATGAAATAGTTGATCTACATCAAAGACCTAGATGAAATTTTCTTTAAATTAAATTATAAGTTAAGACTAATATAAAAAATACTTAAAAGAAAAAGTGAAAAATCTAATGAAACCGTTGATGACCGGCGCTTCCGGTCGTGCAGTCAAACCATTAAACAGATTCAAGGAATATTCCGGCGCGGAAGTTTGCGGAAATATTTTTGTTTTGGTAAATTGCAAATAAATCCACAATTTTTGAAAAACTTAATTATAAAAGGCCTCTCATTATAATTAAAATATTAATATTAATTTTTTTATTTCTAAAAATATAATTTTAAATATTAATATTTATAATTTTTTTAATTTGAAAATTTTAAAGCATAAAAAAAATTAAATTTTAAAATAGAGTGAGAATAGAGGCTATAATACAATCCTTTAAAAATATGAACAGTTTAAATTAATAAATAAATAATTATATTTTATATATTTTATTAAAAAAGTCAATGAAAAAGATAATTTAAAAAAAAAAATTAAAAAAATATGGCAATATTATAATTTCAAAGATTACAATTGAAATATTTTAAAAATTAAAACAACTTTTGCTCTTGAGATATCATGGGCTGAATGCAATAATTTTTTTTTTTTTTTTGATAGTGAAGTTCGTGGAAATCTTACACTGCCTGACCGGAAGCTTATCATAAAAAATATTGAGTTTAAAAAAAATAAAAAAAAATAAAAAAAAATAAAAACAGCCTGGCAGCTCAACTAGAGACCGAAGAAAATTGCGCTAATAATGAGTTTCGATAGTTTCAAATCGATTTTAATATAAACCAATCCAAAAAAATTACCGAATTTCAGTTCGACCGAAATCCGAAACACGGTAGTTTCGGCCGAAATTATTATCGAACTTATATTCCCAAAAAATGATATTTAATAATAATTATTAATTTATTTATTTTAAATTTATAAAATTTAAATAATTTATAAAAAATCGAAACTACCGAAACTATCAGGACTGTCGAAATTAATACTTTTATTTTGTGACCGAAACAAACCTCGGTTAGATGTTCTAAAAAAAATTATTAAATCTTCTTTGAAAAAATGTTAGATTAGAGCATTCATTTCAGACTTAGCAAACAAAAAGTGATGAACAAAAAGTTAAGAAATTTCGACAAATAGACTCGGGTCCAAGCAGCAGTCGGACTAGACCAAGATAAACCGAAACTGACCCACAGTGGACATATTTATTCTACTCTTGTCACTTCTTTTACTTTCTTTCTCCAGTCTTTTTTTTAGTCGAACCACTTAAAAAATTTAACTTTATTTCATGTCTACCTCAACAACTGGTGGCTCACCGATCTCCTAACCATCGGATGACCGAAGCACTCAAATCGCATGAAAATATTCCTAAAGACGAGTACTTTTTCTTTTAGGATAGGGGTTAGGTCAATCAAATAAACTCCACTGCACATGAAACTTAGCAGATTAGTAGTTTATTTGAATATCTACAACCTTGGTGTTCAAAGTTTATTGAGGACTGATTTGTAAACCTAATAGAAATTTGTCCAAAAAGATCTTAATAACTAAATGCTTAGCATTCTTGACTCATTGGCCTATTACTATTTTATTGTATGTGAACTCCAAAAGTATCCTTATTTTACTTATTGATTGAGGTATATAAAGTTTAAATGTATGATTTCTTGTGTTGGATCAATGTGTGTGTTAATTTCTACAACCTATAATGTTGAGATTCCTCGTATACTTTACACTTTCTTGATCAGCATATACGTATCTATTATAGTATGTGGAGAAAAAGCACAGTAAGCTTATGGTGAGAAATGCTTATGATCAAGTTATGGACGAGATAAGTTAAGCTTGTGTCGCCACAAACTTTTGTGACTTAAGTGATTAGAAGGGTAATAATAAGTGAAATATTATGAATAATTTAAATGTGATAATGATAATAATAATATTTCTTTATAGACAATCGCACCTGCATCAGCTCGATTGATTGATATTGATGCAAAAGCATCTAGCGGTAGGTTCCAACTACCCCGTTGATTGAGGCTTATCCTTCAGGTGATTCGATCACCCCAGTCATAGTTGTTGGTACCTTGATGCTTAGCGTTTTAGCGTCTAGTGGATAGTCTACGGAAGACTATCCCCAGTTAAAAAGACAATTGAGGTGATTGGTTGAGAAATAAATAGCCCTTGAAAAAAAATTAACAAGTGTTTTTATTTTTGTATTTATTATTGGTTGTTACTTGTGATTTAACGAATCCTTTGTGTGTAATCAATCAAAGTTATTGAACTTGAATCTTACTATTATGCTTCAAAATTTTAATTAATAAAGATATTATTTGATGGTGAATTAATGTTTTTATTTAGTCTATTAGTTAAGGCAATTCCTAATGAGTCGGTTGGACTAACGCCATTTTATAGCAGGTACAGCACACAATGATGCATGGGAAAAAAGGGAAAGAGAGCAGGAATGACATGAGTTGATAATTTAGTTATCCTATGTTAAAAATGGTGATATATAGTTTGTGTTGCAAACTAGTCTGCGTTTTCTTTTCTTTTGAATCTTGTAAGGTTAAGCCTTGCTTTTGGGTGTGCATCTTAATATAAAGGCATGTTTTTGGTTTCCTATCTTTTACTTGATACTAATAATATTTAGCAAGTGTTTTATTATTATTATTACTTAGTAGTTGTATACAATATCATTAGTCGTCAAGCTCAGGTTAACCATAGCACCATCATTGAGTACAACTTTCTTAAGAGCTAGTGGTGATGGGTTGTGACACGCTCATTATTCGGGTAATTTCGATTCAATTATATGGACATCACCACGACAATCACTTCCCGCCCTCTTCGATCTCACGGATATAGGCTCTACCGCTATATGATATCTCTCATTGAGAAAGCGCTATCAAAGACACGTTCAGGAATGAGGATCATCACACCCTAAGTTCACTAATCAACTTGTAAATAGATTGAATTTCATGTCATTCCTTGTAATCAAAAATCAGCTGAAATTGTTGCAATCTGAAAGAAGTTACTTGGCATGTTGCATGAGATTGCTGTTGTTCTTGTCACTAGCATTAGGTGTTTGAAAAACTGTGGCCCTTCTGAAGAATGACATCATTGATTCCTGCACAGCCTGGAAGCAATAAGAGCATGAAATAAAAAGATGGAGTTAATTAGTTAAATTCACTCTAAAGCAAGTGTTTTAAACATTTAACAATGAGCTTTCAATAATCATCATGCGAGAAGACATTATTTCAAGAATAAGCGATATAGATAGCTCATACCAATTATATAAAATAATAATAGAATAGAAAATAATATTATTAGTAAATTCCAAGCAAGATGGATTAAATGGAAGAATGCATCTGGTGTATTGCATGATAAAAAAACTTCACACAAGCTTTAAGGTAAATTTTATAAAATTGAGTAAAACCGATAATGTTATATGGCATGAAATGCTAACTTATAGAATAGAAATACACAAATAAAATAAGTGTTACGAACATAAAGATGCAGTAAGACTGACAATATTATATGGCATTAAATGCTAATCTATAGAGCAGAAATACACAAATAAAATAAATATTACAAACATAAAGATGCTAAGCCAGACGAATGACTATACACAAAAAAATATAATGATAAATGAGTATATCTGCAAGATGATTAAAATAGCTTTAGTTAACGATAAACTCAGAGAGAATCTGCTTTAATAATTTGGATATATAAATCATAGATCGATAGAAGCTCCAGTAACAAGAGTTAAATTAATAGATCTTATCATGTAAAAAGAAAAAGAGGAAAACCAAAAAAACATAATAAAAAACTATAGAGCTAAATAAGGAGTTGCTATTTAATATAATGTAATGAAAACAAAAGATTCGTATAGCTACCCACGTAGTGAGATAAAGACTTCAATGCAATTCATGTTATTTACATAACATTATAGAGGCGCTTAGAAAGAATGTACACTACATAGGTACACGACATGACACAACAGGATGTATAGAGGTAAAATAAATCTAGTCAAGAGTCAAGCTATTTATAATAAAGAATATTACGGATAATATATGAAGAGATACCTGTTCAACAATGTATGGAAAAGGAAAAAGAAAAAGGATATATAATCATGAAAAGCTCCACTAAAGACATGATAATTCAGAATAACAAATGAAGGAAGCTAATTTACCATCATATATTTGTGCTCTCCCTGATCGGCTAGATGCAGTTTTTTTAGATAGCGCAAAGCTTCTCTACACTCCTCCTTATCATCAATGTACGTTCGTTTGTTGCCTAAGAGTTGATATGTTTCATGGCCTCTACCTGCAACAACCTGCATTGTTTTTCGATGTCAGCTACGAGAAAGCTTTACTACAATTACTATTGTGGCGTCCTTCAATCAAGGACAAAATCTCTGGCAAAACATACATATCATGAAAAAGTCTGCAGTATTAATGAAATCTGACCATGAGGCAACCAAAAGAATGTTCTTATAAAGACTTAGAATAGCAGCAAAGAAACCTTATCTCAAGGATTAACTCGGCAGCTTTCTTGAACGTGATCCATAACAATGGTTTGCAACAACCAGATGTTGGGAAAGACTCAAAATAAGGCTGTTCGATAGCTGAAGCTTTTTTTTTGTCTGAAGCAACAATTAGATTCTCAAATAGTCCTATTGACGACAGATGATTCGTTAATTCATGTTCCAGTCAACATGATAGTATAAAGCATAGACACGCAAAGGGACTCAAGGATATGACATTGCATAGTTAAGTAATATGACAACTTTCTAAAATACAAGACACAAACGTAGCAAGATACAATAAATAATATAATTATATAGTTATATGTTCAATAACACAAATAATATTTCAAATTATAAAAATACATGAAACATATAACAAAAATTATTCATAGAATAGATACAAAGAATAAAAGAAAACTTAGATAATTAAGTAAGAAATATCTATTAGATGTAGTTTCTTATAGCATTTAAATATTATAACATTACTAGGAATCATGGAAACAACACATTGGTATAGAAACACAGAACAAAATGAAACGTTGTACTATACAAAGGAGTCATTGCTTCCTTGACATGATTATTTTTTTACTTATTTATTTATTTTTTAAGGTTACCATCACAAATTTCATCATTCAAACTATTAACATCATTATTGCTTTTATTCTTCACAAACTTAAGGAAGATAAAAAAGGAAACAAAAATTCAAGTAATCTCTGTCACAACTTGCACGTCAGAATAGATAAAAATGTGAAGATCAAAAAGAAGCCTTCAGCTCATAGTAAATACTTGATTGCTGAGGTCCAACAGAAAGTTTACAAGCTATCAAGCAAGCTATATGACAGCCAAGAAAGAGAACTTACAACGACATCATCTTCCTCGGCCATGGTTATAGCTGCCCACACAGCTAATCTTCTCGAATCATGTACAAAAAGCTTATGACCGTTTGGAAGGGACAAAAAAAAATCTTCCCCACAGCAACGTATATAGTCTTGCACGGTCCATCCCAAAGCAGAAAGCATATCATTCAATATGTTGACTATGAGAATAAATGTAGAAAAAGCCATTAGGTTTTAAATTTTTTGAATCAATTTCATAATCTTCAAAAGTTTTCAAAATGGAGTGAAGGTTTTCTGACGTACATGGATTTTCACTCTTTGGATTGTCAGATGTCAAAATAATGATCTCGCTTCTATCAGTAGCAACTTTGGTCATCATTGATCTCTTTCCTTTATCACTTTCCCCAGCACATCCAAAAACTGCACAACACAGGCGTTACCAGCCACAGTTTTGCTGTACATCATAGTGGGCAAAACTCTTCAATAAAAAGAGCATGTTTTATTTACTTTCTTTTTTGCAACTTGCATAAATTTTATTTTCATTTTGTTCAACATGTTACAGAGCCAAGAATTGTGGATAAAAAATCATTCCATAACAAAAGATCTAGTTTTAGCATTAACCTATTAATAATTTTCAGATTATTAAGGTAGTAGAGGTTGACCGCTTTGAGTACATATGCAGAGGAACATGACATTCTTTTAAAGAATAGGACAAAATGCAAGGATGAGAAAGAGCTGATGGCATTTTTTGAATGAACTGACCGAAGTCGCTTTCCTTCTTGATGGCTTCTAGCATATGGACTTTTAATCTATTGCTCTCCTAGGTCTAAAACGGCAATCCATTTTCACAGATTTCATTTGAAATTATTAACGCGCCGTTGCCGGGTCCCAAGTCCCGGATGAGAAATGCGGAGGGTTGCGTTAGGTAGTCGACAGCCAGCGTAAAACTTGTTGAATCAATCATGACATGAATCCTTTAGAAAATTGCGTTAAAGCTAGGGCGTTCCCTGGAAGCGACGCGTTGTATTGCCTGAATACAGTGAAAAATGGGCAAGGGCCGCTGCATCGGCGCCCGTGTGTAGTGAAAAATGAGCAAGGGTCCCCACATCATGGACGGATGCGGGTAAAGAAGCTAGTCCATCATAGTAGAACTCAAGTCAGTAGGATTAGATTAGGAACTTGGAATATAGGCAGCCTGACGGGCAAGCTAATGGAGTTGGTGGATATTATGATTCATAGAAAGATTAATATTTTGTGCCTGCAGGAAA
>KZ451950.1:11156471-11170066 GCA_002786265.1 Apostasia shenzhenica
ATATATATATTAATTTATTATATATATTTAAATATAGTTTTTTAAATTTATTTATATATTATTATAACTTATTATTTTATATAACTTATGATAAATTATTTTTACGCATAAATTACCTTAATTATATATTAAAATGTTAATACATAAAATTATATATATTGAGTAAATTATGAACTCAACAAATTTTATTTTTAATAAATTAATTTGAAATTATATAAAGTTTAAATTGATTTCAAATCGAATAGAATTTGTTAGAGTTTCGAGCAAATTTGTAAGCTCTAGCAAATATAATGGGAAAATTCTGCTTTAAAATAAATTAACTGAGTTTTTAGGTTAATTTTAAATCAATAAACTAAAAACTTTATATATTTTTTTTTGTGAAATTATTTTTAATTAAAGTTTAAAAATAATTTTTAATATGGTATTTTTATTTTTAATATTTATAAAAATTTTGAAATAAATAATCTATCTGTAATTTGAGAATTTGTTTTTGATAATAATTTGTCGAAATCTATTTTATCTAAAACTTTATTTAACATATAAAATTTTATGTTGTTATTTTTATGAATATTTATAAATTCTTATAATTTATTTGTAATTAAGTTTTTTTTAATTTTTTAAAAATTTTCACTTAAATTAGTATTTTGAAATAAGAGGCAAATTAAGCCAGTATTTTAACTTCCATGGATTTAAATAATTTTTTTAAAAAAAATATAAATTAAAATATAATTATAAATAAATTATATACAATCTATCGGTAATTTGAGATTTTTTTTTTGATAATAATTTGTCGAAATTTATAATATAATGCATTACTGATAAAATTAATCCTATCCTCCGTCTCTGGTCCACAGTCGAAACCCTAGCCATCGGATAAAACCCTCAGCTCCTCCGAGCAGTCAAAACCTTTTCTCTTCTGTGTAGAAACCCTAATCAGTGCTTCTCTTTCTCTACTTCCAAGTCTTTTGTTGCTCAGCTCATTCGGTTCGTAGGCAGCTGTGCAGTCATCGATCTCGAGATCCGGATGTGAGTATTTCTTTTCTCGGATTCTCCTTTCGTCTTTCGTAAACGGCTTGAATCAACAATTTCAATTTTTTTTCAGTAAAGAATCATCAGATTTGTTTATCGTTTCTTTTTAGCTCTGAAGTCGCTTCCTTGACAACTGTTTCTATGCACTCGTTTTACTTCAGAAATTTATTTCTAGTCGTCATTGGTAATGCAGGCTAGAAAAGGACCAATCATTTACTTGCCAGCTTGTTGTTTAGTATTGAAACTCATCCCTATGGGAGCTTAGCGGCTAGTGATTGATTTCTGCGCAGAATAAAAGGGAAGTTCTGCGCAGAAATTTCAGTTGAATATATCTGAATCTCGGGAAGGATCAAAGGGGTTCCTTTCCCCTTTCAGCCGCAGCTCTAGTTCAATGGAATCATTATGGAAGCTCGCGTACTTGCTGGAGCCAGCATCCTTGACTCTTATTGCGACGGCAGTATTTGTGACTTTTGCGTCGGGTTCCAGGGCTTTGGATCATGGTAAGGAAATGGAGAGGAACTTGGAGTTCTCGGAGGCATCCATTACCTTGGATCGGTCACAAGCGCTGATGATTCCTCTTGCTAGCTCTTGCAGTCTCTTGATAATGTTCTACCTCTTTTCTTCAGTATCCCATCTCGTTACTGCCTTCACCGCAGTTGCCTCGGCATCAGCGCTTTTCTTCTGTCTTTCTCCCTATGTTGCCAACTTGAGGGTGCAGTTGGGTTTGATGGATCCGTTTGTCTCTAGATGCTGTTCCAAGTCATTCACTCGCAGCCAAGGAATTCTTCTCCTAGTCTGTATAGCAACTGTGGTTGCTTGGCTTGTTTCTGGGCATTGGTTGTTGAACAATCTGTTGGGGATTTGCATATGTATAGCTTTTGTGAGCCATGTGCGTTTACCCAACGTTAAGATATGTGCGCTGCTACTGGTTTGCTTGTTTGTTTATGATGTCTTCTGGGTCTTCTTCTCGGAAAGGTTCTTTGGTGCAAATGTCATGGTGTCAGTTGCAACACAAAAAGCTTCTAACCCAGTTCATACGGTAGCGGACAGCTTGAGTCTTCCTGGTTTACAGCTGATTACAAAGAAACTAGAGCTTCCAGTCAAACTTGTATTTCCAAGAAATCTGCTTGGTGGGGTTGTACCTGGAAGCAGTTCCATGGATTACATGATGCTGGGTCTTGGAGACATGGTACTATCCTTTTTCATCAGCAACATTAGTTTTCTTTTTTCTTTAATTTTTCATTTGTATTTCAAATCTTTACTTGGTCATTGATATGTCTCATTATCACATATGTTTTTACACAATGTATTTGGTTGAACTATTATATTGCTAACTTTGGAGACTCATTAAGTTGCTTTAGACACTGTTAATTTTCACTTGAATTTTTCATGTAGTTTAGTTTGTGTAATATTGTTAGTATCTTCTTGTTTTAGCTTCTTAATGCTATATTTTCATTCTTAGCTTTGTAGACGTCACTCTGTTTATCATTTATAAGAGCCTTGAGTGATTTGTATTGCCACCAGAAGTGTTTTAATGTGGATTATAATTATCTACACATGCTATAGGCCTCATTTCCCATTCATCCTCTTGGGGCTGATATTTTAAATTTAAGGACTATTAAAAAGCTTAGTGTACTACTTATTTGGGAGAGTTTTTTGTGCAGAGCACTTTATTTTCCATTATATGATGCGGAGAAAATTATAAAAATGATATGCGACTTAAGGAAGTATATTTGATGAGGGCATCTTCTTGATCGATGGCTTAGAATATATCGTGCAATGATCATTATGATGGATTGATGCAAGTTGTTTTTGTTTTATATTTATTATTTGTTGAGTTTGTGTTTGATTTTAGTTGTCTTTTTAGTTGTTTATTTTATTTGTTTTAATGGGCTTTGTTTTGTCCAACATCATTTATTTTGTTTTAGGGCAGTATTAGCCCCCCCTCTGTATGTATGGTCTTTAATCAGGTATTCGAATGAGACCATAATTAATGCAAATTTGATTTTGGCTGAGATTTGATTACGTGATGGGACAAGTGCGAGATTTTAAAATAGATCAATGTTCCATGTGGGGAAAGGATAGTGATATTACGGTGACAATCCTGAAACACATTAGCTATCCCTTTGATTGGCAAGAAAAAGAACAAAAAAAACTCCAACAAACCTTAGCTGCCTTGCTATCCTTCATCCACCTGTGACTCCAACTGTCCAATCTCTTCCTTGATTAGGTTTTAGCATCAAATTGTCTTCGCTATTTGCCAAGAGCTTTACTCAAATTCATCATTGTTGTCCTCTTTCCTTTTGAAGATCATTGGCTGGTAAGCCAATCCTCTTATGCAGACATGATGAACAGTGGGTCTAATCCACGTTAAGAAACCCATCTAATATTGCTCACATCACGGAACTCATGTGAATGAAGCAGTTTGGTGAATGTTCATTACAGGATCCTGGCTGATCAGCCACTTCACTTGCTAATTATGCAGGTTTTTTCTTTGGGTTTTCCTTTGAACCACACACTTCAGGTGTAATTTCCCTTGAATTAAATGTTAGCTAGTTAATCTGCTTTGAATAAATATTACGTTAATAATGTTAGATTTTGCTGAAATTGAGAGATCTGAACCTAAATGAGTGAAATTACTGCTAAACTTTAATTTTGGCAAGCCTCGATTTAATTAAATCCTGCAACCGTTGACCTGATATTATTGAAATTGAATTAAGATCAATTACTGCAATTTAACTTGGTAAATTCTTTGTTTACTTTTAGCCAATTTTAATAAATTTGTTATCGTTCCAACTAATTTTCACATAATTTTGCCTTTGACAATAGGAGCACTTATTTGTGATAATTTGTTCTTTGTATGGCTCATCTCTAAATACTTGTCAAACTCACATTTGTCCAGCATCATAGTTTCTGCTGCTTATTGCGGAAATAAGTACCAGCAACAACTCTTGTACATGCTTCTATTTAAAAAAAAAAAAACTCATGCGTGCAGTTGCTTGTATTACTTCCAAGTAAAAAATGCTTGTATTCCAAACCATACACTATCTTTTGGCCTTGTTTGGCATGAACCCAAAAATGGGCAAAAGAATATCTTAATAATATTTTAAATATATTATAAATTTTAATAACTTTATTTCACATCCAACACAAATTCCAACATTAAAAATCAACTTTATTTCACATCCAACACAAATTCCAACCTTAAAATTAACTTTATTTCACATCCTACACACCTCCCAATATTAAAATAAATTTCTTTCCCATCAACTTTATAAAATAAATTATTTTCTCTTTCTTTACCCAAATTCTTCCTCCAACCAAACAAGCCCTTTACACTGTATGCTTAGAGATTCGATTTTTTATTAATATGTTCTAATTTGCCATTTTCTAGGCTATTCCTGGTATGCTTCTAGCTTTGGTGTTTTGCTTCGACCACCGAAAGAGCAGAGACATTCCCCTCGACCCAACTTCCAGCGGCCATAAATATGTATGGTATGCACTCTCTGGGTATGCTATTGGTCTGATATCTGCATTAGCTGCTGGAATACTGAGTCAATCACCTCAGCCTGCTCTTCTTTACCTGGTGAAATTCCATACATTTTACATGATATTCTAGCACTATAATTGTCATTTCTCATATATTCTTCAGAAAACAGAATGTCTTATATGTTATACCTTCAATTATGCAGGTGCCTTCTACTCTGGGGCCTGTTATTTTCCTTTCATGGATTAGAAAAGAATTAAGAGAGCTATGGGATGGTCCCAGGCCAATTTCCAATGAAAAGGCTCACTCAATGGAGGTCTGACATACAGAAACTGAATACCCTTCTAGCCTATGCTCCATAAACAAAATGTATCATCCTTTAACCTTAATTATCTGTCTCTGAAGTTTTTAGCTGCAAAAAAGAAGCTTTGTTTTCAGTTATCGTTTATTATTGCCAAAGGCATTATTATCAGTTCTAAATGAAACAAAGAGCTGCAGGTGTGCTGTGACTGATGGTAAGTTTCTTGAAGCTTCACTTTGAAAAAGTGGTGCTTCATTGAAAGTGGCATTTTACCTCGATTAAAATTTCATCGATATGTTGTTCCTCTCACTTATATTTTCCTCAATTTAGCTATTTTTAGGTATAAATGAACTCCAAACTATTGCACATTAAGGGCCTTTTGTACTAAAAATGGCAGTTTCTTCATTGAGCTAAGGGAGCGTTTGGTTCAATGTTATCTTGATGTTATGTTATGTTATCTAGAGAACGTAATTGTTTGGTTTAATGACATCTACAAAAAATCTTCTATTAGATTATAAAATTATTAGTCAAAAGATGACATTTAGATGTCATAATATCTACATTACATAACACCAAGATAACATCGAACCAAACGCCCCCTAAATGTGATATAATTCAAAGATGGTGATGATGGTGTTTGCAAACTTAAAATAATTCATGGAATTATTGGCGGTGATGCCTAGAAGAAACATGTGGCTTTGTGATTGTTCATTTGAGTGAATTGAGGTTTTTAGTTGAGTGAAATATGAAGCGGCTACTCTCGATACGGAAAAGGTTTTCATCTTCTTGGTGGAAAGGGTTTATTGCGTTTGGTAAAAGTTTTTAGGGCGTCGGAGAAATTATTGCGTGTGAAATGGGTAGCATGATACTAGTTTGCTTGCCTATCAAAACACCCCACACAAGCGATGCATAGACAGTATTGGTTCGCTCAAATGTTCATAATGAAATTAAGGCGGTGCTTAGTTTAATATTATTTTGATGTTTTATCATGTTATTCAAAAAAGATAATTACTTGTTTTGATGATATATATATATATATATATATATCTAATTTTATTAAAAATTATAGAATTGTTTTTCAAACAATGATATTTAGATAATATAATATAATATTAAAATAATATTAAATTAAACACTTCTTAAATTAAATTTCTCAAGAGTTCTAATGCTAACGCAGTTGCCAATCTCAAAATCCCATGGAAAGAATAAAATTACAGTGTTAAAACTTTGAAGAATTTTTTAATCAATGAGGAAGAAACTTGTTTGGGAATCAAAGTGTCTAAGAAAAATTGCTGTAATTCAGGGAAAATGAATGAAAAATTCTCAAGTCATAATAAAAAAAAAAAACTTAAAAATCTGGCATACCATTAATATTTATCCTAAGAAGGAAGATAACTGAACAAAGCCGACCTGAGTGATTATGTTCAAGTTCATTTTAAATTTTGAAGCTCATCTTTAGCTAACAAAAGAATAAACTCTGACGATTGATTGATAAAAAGAAAGAGAAGCATTATGCTCAGTCTGTGAACAATCAAGCTTTGTGAAAAATTGTGCTCTTCAATGAGCCTAAATCGTGCTCTTTAGCAAACCCAACTTTGACTTAGGGTCTATTTGTTTATAAGGTTTAAATTTAACGAGGTTAAAAATAAATTTGAATAAAGATATTTTTTATTGAAAGTTGTGAATGATGTGAAATAAAGTAAATTATTATGTTGGAATATATGAGAGATGTGATATAAAGTTAGTTATTATCTTGGGATATGTGAGGAATGTGATATAAGTTAGTTATTATTTTAGTAATGTGTGTAGAATATGAAATAAAATTAATTTTTAATATTAAATTTTATGTGTGATGTGATATGACTGTTTAAAATAAAATCAGGTTAATTTTGAGCTATCAAACAAACAGAAATTACTACTGTGTTCAATTCACTAGCCTATAAGTACAAACTACATAGCATAACCCACAAAATAACACAGTTAAATTTTTTTTACTATGAATTTTTTTACTTGATTTGAACAAATTTTTACTTAATATGAACTCTTTTTTGTTATATATATATATTGTCATGGTATACAGCATAAAGAAATACTCATTAATAAAACATTCTCTATACTAAATACAAAAAGTATTTATTGAAGATGGTAAGAACCAAGTTTATTAATGAACTATTAATCAAGCTCCTAACAAGTTGCTAATTAACTCACAAGTTGAATCATTTATCGAGATTTAAGCAAGAATATTTTCAAAAACAAGCTATTCAAACAATAATAAGTTAATATGGTCTATTTAAAGTTAAATTTTTATAAATGTAATTGAAACTGTTTGTTAAGCTTAACGAACAAACATGAACTTGCCGAGCCAAATATCAAATAGCTCATCATAAACTCCCTTGATTTACAGCACTAAACCAAAGTTTCCTAGTTGTCATTTTACCAAAAGATGCATTTGAAGTAATGAAAAACAAAAATGAAAGGGCAGGATTCACCAAACTTCCTTCACCTATCTAACTATTGTTGCCATTCTGACTATAATCTGTGAGAGGATAAGAGGCGTTTATCCGGCGGCGCGCCGAGCGAGCACGCTTTCCTTTGTTACGCCATAGTAAACTGGTTTCTGACCCGGGTACAGAAGAAAGTTCCAGCCGACTGGCGACCCTCCAACCACAAAAGAGCTCGAAAAAACTTCTTTTCTCAGCACTTCCTTCTGTTTCGCAATAATTTCTACATTCTGTCTTGACATTTTCTTCATGTTAGTGAGCATTGGGTCACATGATTCTCTCATGCTGTTGTGCTTGTTAGCGCCTGGAGCAGGCTTGTGTTTGTTCTCCTGGTCCTCCAGAGCAGATCCAGTAAAAGGTTGCTGTGGAGGGACTATCGGCTTATCTGTGCGTGATGTCTCATTCCTCAGCTGCTTTGTCAACCCAATCACGGTATTCATCCCTGCATTTGCAGCACTGTATTTTAAGCAATGAATGCAGTTCATGCTGCAAAAGATAAAGAAATGAAAGCTAACTGAGAAATTTTCAGATGCAAAATAGAAGGAAAATTCCAAAATTCCAGAGTTGCAAAATTGGATATATTATTTTTACTCAGTGTAGCTAATATGGAAATGCTCAAATGAATAAGTATTAACATTAGAGCAAACCATATTAAAAATAATTAGAAGAGGATGGGTATGACAGCCATAGAGAATGAGGGAAGGTAATTTACGATGGTCTAGTCATATTCATTGTTGACTATAGAAGCCTTAGGAGGGGGAAAAGTCATTAAAAGAGAGTGAGGGAGAGGAAAAAAATAAAAATTGTTAGAAATCAACTCTGGTTAACATATTTTATAAGTTAAACTACATCTAGGTCCTTGAGTTTAAGGTATAATATCATGCAGGCCTATGATTTTAAAAGTTTAACATCCGGGTCCTTGAATGACATAATATATCAATTAAGTCTTTTTCTAATTTTTTAAAATACCATTTTTACATTTCACTCAATTGTCGCTCCTTCAATCTCCCTCTCTCTCCTCTCCCTCTTTTTAGTTACCTCTGTCCTCTTTCTCTCTCCTGCTCCCGCCAAGGAGCAAGAGGCCAACCACTCCCTCCCCACTCTTTTCTCCTACTCCCACCAGGAAGCAGGCAAAGAGGTCGAGGGAGTTGCCCACCCTATCCCTCTCTCTCTCTCTCTCTCTCTCTCTCTCTCTCTCTCTCTCTCGTCTCTCTCCCCTCTCTCCCCTCTCTCTCTCTTGCTCTCCCCTCCGGAGTAGGCAAGGGTGGGCCACTCTCTCGCTCTCCCCTCCCTCTCTCTTCTCTTTTCTCTCTCTCTTCTCTTTTCTCTCTCTCCTCTCTCTTTCTCCTTCTGATGTGGAACAAAAGAAAGAGGAGGGGGAAAAGAGAGAGGAGAGAAAGGGGCGAGAGATTTTCTAGCTCTTGCCGAAGAGCAAGCAGAGGGGGCCGCCTGCCCCCTCCCCCCCTCTCTCTCTAACACTCTCTCCACTCCATCTATTCTCTCCCTTCTCTCTCTCCTATCTTTGTTCTCCTGTCAGGAGTAGGCAGAGGAGGGATCTACCGTGGAGGTGGGACAGATGAGAGGAGAGAGAAAGGTAAAGAATGGGGTGAGAGAATAGATAGAATTGAAATTTTATAAAAAATTTAATAATAAAAAGATATAAAAGAACTCAATTGATAATTATATGAAAAGTTAGAGTCTCAAATATTAAAAAATTTAAAATCTTAAACCTAAGTAATATTATGTCCTAAAATCAGGGACCTGGATATAATTTACCCTATTTTATATGGTTTATCAATTAGGCTCCAAAATTCCAATTTTCTCTCTCTAAAATTCATCCTTCAAATTTAATTTTTCTCTTTACCCTCAATGTGAAAATACCATACATAAGACTTCTTTGGATGATGTTGATTATAACTGCATACTATGTTTATTACTTGATTCAGTCAATGACAGTATCATGTTATGCTAGGATTCAATCTAGGATGAATCATGTTATACTATGCTTATGATGTTCTAACAATTGATACTCCAACAATCTGTTTCTAACAATGTGTTCTAATCGAGAGCATGATTATAACTATTATGCACATGTTTAGGGTGGCCTTACTTGACCCATTATCCTTTCCTCTCATTTTGGTGAAGCCAAAAAGAGAAGAAAGTTGAACTGAGATTGCTAGCTAAATTATTATTGGTAAAATGTGCTAGACATGTCATCATTATTTTATATCATGATGTTAATACCATATGCCATGTTCATATCATGCATGTATGTTTATTTGCAAATATTAAGGGAGAGCATGCTTTATTTGTTAGCTTTCATCCTCTTACATTTTCAGTTTACTATCATCAAAGAGAAAATTATTAGCCCAAAAGCTCATGAGGCTCAATTAAGTCTGAAGATAACAAAACTTAAAATGGTGCTATCTAATGTTTTGGTTAAAGGGCCGTTTAATTCAATGTTATCTAGATGTTAATATTAATATTCTCTTGATATCTATGCTATCTCTAATTGTTGTTTGTTTAGTTCAATGCCATTACATTAAAAAATAATAGAAAATCAACTTCATAACGCGTCGTTGCCGGGTCCCAAGTCCCGGATGAGAAACGCGGAGGGTTGCGTTAGGCAATCGACAGCCAGCGTAAAACTTGTCGAATCAATCATGACATGAATCCTTTAGAAAATCAACTTCATCTTCCTTTATTTTAGAATGATGATCTTATAAGTTTTTATAAAGTTATCTAAACATGTCATCAAATCAATAAATCAATCCCCCTAAATAACATAACACCACAAACACAAGAACATTGAACCAAACAAATCCTAGTTACAAATACCATATATATGTGTTCATCCTAAAACAAATACTTTAAAAGTATTTTTAACTATATGAAAATACTATACACTTTATTATACATGTTAAATAATGTTAAACTTGATTTCAGATTTTAATAATAACTCAAAATTAAGTTTATAATTATTATTGGACCTTGAATAGACGGACAATCGAACATACAGCTCAATCCTATCCTTGAATCAACAAAACATATAGTATATTCTGCTTTGCCCACCCTATTAGGTTGAACGGATCAGACAATCTAATTATATGGATTGGACAATGAAACCCATATATTTATCAATTAATTTTTTATTCTCATCAGAACATTTGAATTGATCAGATGATCAAATCTTGCACTTCAACGATCAAATTTATACACAACATGAGAAACAGACATCGTTTGGCTGTCAAAGTTAAATTTGATGTGGATTTTCTCTGATGACCATATAGTAGTTGAAAAATTACCAACTCACATTAGAACTTAATTCGGTTTTCAACAAATCAGAAATAAGGCTACAGAATTTCAGGTCCTCATAATATTTAATAAACAATAATTATTTTGCACTCAATAATATAGGTCACACTAGTGGAGTAAGTGCTCCGCATGCTGTTCGGACTGACACAGGGCGGATTCATGGGCTTGTGTTAGGCCTCAGCCCAAAGAATATTGTCAGGCAATTGTAGGATGCTCGCAACCAGAGAACAAAAGAAAGAAGAAGAAAATGAAGGAGAAGAAGAGCAAATTTTCTTTTCCTTCACCATCGCTAGCTCTACCTTCACAGGCTCGGTCCTTACCAACTCCCTTCGCACCCCTGTCCTCGCCACCTTTGCCCATGCTACCTTGGTGCTGGTTGTTCATCACTTTGCTGGTAAAGGCGCTGAGGTCTGTATTAGTTTGTCGAGTGCTGGGAACAACTTGGGTGGACGCATCAGGCAGCTTTGGAGCAAAAAGCAGCTTGAGCGGACATAGGGAGCGGCTTGCACGAACGCGCGAAGTGGCTTGGGCAAACTCATTGGTAGACTCAGGCACAGAGAGCGGTTTGGATGGACGCGTCGATCGCGTCAGGTGCCGAGAGTGACTCAGGCAAACTTCATTGCAAGATTGTGTGACCTGAGCCTAAGATGTGACAAAAAATGTAATCTTTTTATGGCATTTCCAACATCCACCTTCCAAAATCTACTAAATAAGATGGCTACCAATGAGAATCAATCTGTATAAACGTGGCTATGCTTTTAGTCCTACAAGAGATTAAAACCAGGAGTACTGGAAAGCAAGAGAGATAAAGCAAGCTTGTTGCCCCCACTAGTTTGGCACAACCAATCATTTGCAAAAACAGGTTGATTCTCCAGTGCAAGAAGACCAAGACTTGCTCAAAGAGAGTAAGTTGGGAAGCTATCCTTCCACATGTTGAAAGCAAGAGTGGCATAGTTTGCACTCCAAGGGTGCACTACAAGGGCTCGAGAAGGTCAACAACATTGATTTCTCAGACTGTTTCCTTTAACATCAGTTCATCAGCAATCTAATTGAGGATTATTTTTCATCTTCGAAGACCGAATAGAAACCACTATAAAAAAAAGCAGCAGACCATTAAAAAAGGTGCATGCCAACTCACCAAAGGAGATGGATCAAAATGATCAGAACCATTCCCTTAGCTGAAATTGAAGAAAAAGTAAAGCAACTAAAATTGAAGAAAAAAAAGAAAGCATTTGCATTGAAAGAGACCTATTGAACCAGTGCTAAAGAAGAACAAGTTCCACCTATCTGAGTATCCTTCTCCAACTCATCTGTCATATCTTCCATCATCCAAACAGCTTCCACAGAAAGGGAGGGAAAAGAAAACAAAAGAAAAGGATGAAAGAAGAATCACTTTGCTCCAAGCAATTGCGCCCTAAGGAGAAAAAGTGTGTAGCAATAAGCTATCCTCTAGGATTCCCATAGAATGAAGTATATATTGGCTGCGCCTATTCCATCCTAATATGGAAAACAACTTGGCACAGCCAAATTTGAGTCATTTTATATAAACAAGGCCACTAAACAAACACTTCTACTATGCTGTATCAAACTCCAGTAATGAATAAGAAGAGCCCGAGTTCTCTAGATCTGTGAATGGACAGTAATTTCAAGAACTATGATGAGGAACCGCCACACTTCTCATCCATGGTCCATGGATTTTGTGAAAGCACACTGCAAGGAAATAATGTCATGTGAATTAGCCATATAACTTTGTTTGTCGTTCTTTGACTAGTTCTCATTATGAGTCATTAGCATTTTTGACTCCAGACAGTTGGTAGCCCTTTTAAAACTTAGAATCATGTCGAAGTCCATTTGGATGAACTTTGTCGTCCTCATCTTCCAATATGAGATATTTGATCCACAGAAGAGTGGTGGATGGTTAATAGATTTTCCTTCAACATCTTTAGACACCATCTTCTTCCTAGATATCAAACTATTAATATAATAACCCACTCTGAAAATAAATGTAAAATCATGCACGCACTTAGAAGGGGTGAATAGATGCTTCTTGGAAAATAAAATATGATTTGAGTAGTGCTCAAAATTATAGAATAGAAGGAATTCTTGGGGCTTTTACTAGGGATATTACTGGCATTTTATTTTATGTAAGAGGTATGGAAGAAGGCACTATTCTACTGCAACAAATCTCTAGACTAATTGTAACATCAAGCTTTCTGAAAAGCAGTTAGTACTCTATACTTTTTATTCCTTAGCCAGGGGTAGTCTTAACACGAGTTATCGGTTATCCTAACCATAATAGGATCAAAGATAGTTTGATTACGTAATATTGTTTGCTACGAGGAAATATCAGAGAAAGGTTAGGTATTGCCCAATACTAGGAAATAATATGGTCTAGGAATTGTCCTTGCCCTAATGCCTGGTAATAGGAAAGTTTGATAGTAAAGAGTTTCTCCAATTGTAGGTTGCAAAAGAGGGCCTTACTAAAGCCTAAGGTTCAAGAGCCCTAGGGGAGGGCATAGGTCAAGCTGACCGAAATGCCTAAATATTGCTGTTTTCATTTATGACATTTACTTGTTCGTCTCTATATTCATCTTCTTGTGTTTAACTTCATAAATTTAAAAATACTCGACACCAACCTCCTAAGTATATCACATGCATCCAAGATTAAACCTTTTGTTTTTGGTTAGGTTCAAGGTGAAGAATATAGCCTAATAAGTAATAAATTTGGTTCTAATCATGTTCAATTCAACCCAAAATTGATCCCTAATATAATATATAAAGCAACAACAACAACAACAATAACAACCAAGCCTTAATCCCACTAGGTGGGGTCGGCTACATGAATCCTTTGTTTCCATTGCGCTCTATCAGTTACCAAATTCTTATCTAAGTATAAGTAACTAAGATCACTCCTTATAGTTTCTTGCCATGTCTTCTTTGGTCTCCCTCTTCCTCTTTGTAC